>JADRCC010576713.1:0-11393 GCA_019843855.1 Hylomyscus alleni
AAAAAAATCATTTTGAATGAAGTTAGCCACACAAAAATGACAAATATGTTGTGCATTTGCTTATACATGGATGTTAGCTGTTATGTCTTCAGTAAGCAGGCTACAATTATAACCCCAGATGTTAGTAATTAAGTAATGGAATATGGAGGAGGGGTTGATATCCATGGAAAGGTAAAATGGAATAGATAGCAATGGATGAATGGTTGTCAGTTGGAATGAAGGAATCCAATGGGAGGTGGGGAAAAAGGTGAAGGAACAATATAAGAAGGGACAAAGAAAACTAAGTGTCATGTTGTATGAAAACCTAATACAATAGATGCTTCATAAAATATATACATCTGTGAAAGAATCTTCAATGAAATCACCAAATGTCAAGAGATACAAAGACCTATTTTTAGACTTCTCTCATCACCAAATGAAACCATCAGTTCTAGAAACAGATTACATCTAATTTAGTTGTTGTCCAGAGGGATCTCATAGAAATTCCCCCAACAACTCAAGCTATAGCTAAGGTTATAATCTCTATAATCTAGTGGTAAGGCTCCATTGCTGAGCTATAATCTCTATAATCTAATGGTAAGGCTCCATTGCTGAGCTATAATCTCTATAATCTAATGGTAAGGCTCCATTGCTGAGCTATAATTTCTATAATCTAATGGTAAGGCTCCATTGCTGAGGATAACTCCTTCAGAACTCATTGAACAGGGAGAAGATGAGCAGGTCTCTGCATGGAGCTTTTGCTCCTTCATACTAGTGCTCATAGTGTTGAAAGGTACTTGACAGGCTATTGAAAAGAAAGGTATACAGCAGTACATCTGAAAACCTTTAATCTGCAGTGGAAACCTACCTGCACAATCCTCTAGTACAGTAATGATGCAAAGCTTATGGGCACTGGTACAATAATGACACAGTATTACAAGTATTGAGAGTTACCAACCAATATCTGATTGGATTTAAGGCCCACACCATGAGATGAAATCCATGCCTGACACTGCAGACTATGGAAGATAGTCTTTTGTTTCGCCTATACATTATCGTTTTGGTTTTGTGTTTTTATGAGATCTCTCTCTCTCTCTCTCTCTCTCTCTCTCTCTCTCTCTCTCTCTCTCTCTTTCTTTGTTTGTGTGTGTGCGTGAATGTGTGTGCCTCTGCATCTATGTGTTTCTGTTTATTATACTTTTGTCTCTTTTTCTTGTTTGCTTATTTTTGTACTAGTATGTTTTTTATTTTATTATTATATTTTTAGATGTATGTTTTTACATGAGAAGGAAATAAGGGGTATGGATTTGAGTAGAAACAGTTGAGTTTCATCTGGGTGGACTTGGCTAAGAGGAATTCAATAAAAATGGAAAAATACAAGTTTTATAAGTAAAAAATGGTATGGATGCATGTAATATTTTAGGTCACAGCTATATTGAAAGATTTAAGAGCATTTCTTTTCATACTGTGTGGTATAAAGTTTGGTTGGGTTTTGTTTTTGTATTTTTAAAAACAGCTTGCAGTGTTGTGTTATTTCTCCAGTGTATCCTGATCATGTTGCCAAGATAACAAAAAGAATTTTTGGTGAGTTTAGCACAGCTGTTACTGTTTTTTTGTGGCACAGTTAATCGTTCTGGGTGAATTTTTCCCAGGGCATAGTACATCATTTAAACTTATAAATTCAATTCTTCCTTATTTGTGGAAATTCTCCTTGAATTACATTGCTAAATGTTTATGTTCTCACCAAATGCTATGGTTTATTACTTCAGGGACATGAATTGTAGTTAACCTACCATCTTTTGTCCCACAAAGATGTTGGCTTATTTCTTGTCCCTTACTAGTATTTACTCAGCTCCTCTCAAGTTTGCTTTTTCACTCTTGTCCTTCATAGGATTTTGCATGTTTTCCACAGTATTTACATTCATGCATGTGGCTTTGCTTCTGGGATCATCTTATTTATGTCTTCAGCCTGTTCCCTGGTGCCTGTGATTTCATAATATATCCTTTCGCTTTTCCTGACTAGACATTTCACTAAATTATGATTTTTCTCATGCTGAAGGCTTTATTGATACTTTACCAGATCAATGATGAGATTACTTTCTTCAGTTTTCTCTAGCATCCATTTTTTGTAAGTTTTAATTTTGTCCTTCCCATCCTTTCCATATGTAGTATGTTTGCATTTACAACTTCTTGTTTCTATTCATAAGACTATATAAATATAGTGCTTTGTCATTCTGTAATTAACATTTCTGCATGGGGGCATAGCAAACAGATTTTGATAAGAATTCTAAGATCACTTGACAATAGTGACCTACAGAGAACCCTTGTCTATTAGATTTTTCTACCTCCTCTTTTTCAAGGTTTCCTGAGTGCTGAGGGAAAGATGGTGACAGGGACATCCAGTTAGGGCCAAGGGTGCAATAGTCTCTAACTCTCTGCATAATTTCTGGCTATGAGTTTTTGTATTTGTTCCCTTCTGCTGTTTTTAAGAAAATGTAGGAAACAGGCTTCTATTTTGGTTCAAAGAAATCGTGATTTTTATAGTGAATTCTTAATCAAGTGTACTCACAACCTTTTCTGTTATAACAATAGCTATGGACAAACTGATACAAAATGTACAAAGACACCCAAATCAATTGAGTCTCTCAGACTAATGGTGCAAAGAGCAACCAGAGTACACAGCTGAGATTTCAACATAAAACCTAAAATGTGTATTCTAAGATTCTTGTTTGAGAATAAAAGTCAAATATTTTCCCTGTGCAATAGCACCAAAAATAAACTGGAAAATAGTCAATTCTACCCATCTTTATTATCTAAGAATGGCAGTTGCCAGATAGACTCAAATTGATTTTCCTAGAGGCTTCCACAGTTAGTAAGCTCTGGACATTAGGTTTAAACTAGAAGAGGTCTGCCAAAGACCTAAAGCCTGTATCTATCTGAGAAGAGGTTAGGAGAGAGGCTGAGAGGTCAGCAGGAAAAGCTTAAGTTAAATGTAATAACCACTCCCTTCTCATAGACAGTGTCCTCATATTACTTCTCAGATTAGCTGAGGTGAGAGTTAAGGAAGTTTCACTGAACAGGAGAAAAAACAAATACAAAACCTAGCAAACAAAACTCAAAGCAGTGAGAAACTGCAATGTCATTCTTACAGTGCCAGAAACAGTAACTCCACAAGGGACAGTTTCATCCAGCACCCTATAACTCCATAGTCAAACTGACTAAGCGAAAGTGATGGTAAGAAGCTTTATGAAAACACCCGAATGTCCATTTTCCTTCAGAAATGAATTTAATTTTAGAACAGTAAATCATTTAATTTTTATTTTCAACATTTAGTAAAATGTCCATGATTAACTCCACATTCCTGTCATTAGGGAGAAAAGCTTGCCAAGCTTCTGAAAATAAAACAGGACAAGCTTTCCAGTTATGCCCAGTATCTGGGATGCAGTGACATAACAGGCATTGTGAAGATGAAATTGCACTACTGTAATCAAGGGGAAATTTAAAAAAAGAAAAAAGAAAAAAATGCTGTAACTCATAGACACCCTCCATCTGGACACTGTTGAACATCAATGTAAAAATAACTACTCTAGATAAGTACAGATTGGAACCAACAGAAAGTATGGATAAATAGATGGAACCTCTCAGCAAAGAAAACTAAAAGAAGAGAGAAATCCTGATTTTTTTCTTTCTGAGTCTGGGTATGGTTATAAATTATGAAATTGGAAATGGGCCATGAGAGTAGGAAGATATTAGAGAAAAGTCAAATGGGGAAGAGATGGAAAGACAAGGAGGTGATAAAATACATGTGACATGAATGCATGTGACATGAACACATATGATATAAACGTGTGTGGCATAAATGCATGTGACATGAGCTTACAAAGGAAACTGCTGAAAAGGAAGGGAAACACCAAGGGAAAGCAGGGGGATAAGAAATAGGAACGGGGTAGGATCAACACAATCTGAACTATAGTGAAACTCATGACTGTCTGGTATACTCAATTCAAAACTAAGAAATAAAAACAGTATGGTTTGTGATACAGAGTGGGTCTCATACTTGAATGAAATTGAAGAAGAAATTAATGAGTGTAAAGGTAGGGAACAGTAGGGCTTCTTAAATACAGAGGAAAAAAGAGACAGATGAAGAGAGACTAGGACACACACACAGAGAAAGAAAGACAGAGGAACTGAGCAGAGGAAAAAAGACAGATGAAGAAAGAGAGACTAGGACACACACAGAGAAAGAGAGACAGAGGAACTGAGCTATCAGAAATCTCTGATAAAATATCATGCTTTAAGTTTATTGACACACATATAAAATATAGTTGATGTAACTTATCACATTAAAAAACATAAAGGAGATAAATCACATGAATATTTAACATTTACCAAAAACAAAAGAAGTATTAGACAAAATTTATATTTATTAATAATAAGAAATAACTTCAAAGAGTTAGAGAGATGGCTCAGGGATTAAGAGCACCCTCTTCTCTTCCAAAGAACAGGATTCAATACTCAGCACTCACATATATTTCACAGCCTTTTGTAAGTCCAGTTCTAAAGAAGTTGATGCCTATATTGGATTCCAAGGGCGCCACCCATGTACATGGTACACAGACATATATGTGGTCACGACACATATTAAAATGATATTAAATATAATAATGATTTTAATATCATTTAAATTTAATTTAATATTTAATTAATAATTTAATATTATTTAAATCATTTAATATTAAAATGATAAAACCAAAAATAAAACAATTGAATTAATTGATGTAAAATAATTTCAGGATCTAGAGTTAAAAAAGGTTTTTCAAGAAAAAAAAACAGAATTATAAACCTAAGAATAAGAAATAGAACTGATACCCTCACTATAATTAATATTTTAATTTCAGACTTACTACAAAGCTCTTGGAACCAACTCTGTTATATAAGCATAATGTTAACTACTATATCAAAAAAAAACAAAGGGAGTGCACAGACAGAAGCCATCATAGAAAACTATAGTTTGCCAAAATGTGGAGATGTGGGGATGATCCCCAATGGGTACATCTGTAACAAAACTCTTACACTCAGGATCATTGAAAGAGATTAGCAGATTTGTCGTGTCTCCAAAATATTTCAGAAGCTCTACTCATGAAGTCTCACCCACAAGAATGCCTAGACATGAGTTGTACAAGGACATGCTAAAGTGGATAGTGAGAAGCTCAGCAGGCCTCAACCCTATACAAAGAACGACAGGCAACTAAGAAATTCCAAGAGTCAGAGAAAGAGTCGTCTCCGGGGAAGAGCACATCAACTGGCTAGCCAATACCAAGGTTGTACTTAAGTATTTAGGAATTAAATTTATTTATTAATAAAAACCATGTCGAGTATTTGAGAAACAGCTAGAGGGGCAGGATATCAAAGAAGTTAGTGAGGGGAAAGGAAAGACAAAATGAGGTAATTATATTATAATCTGAAAATATTTTTAAAGGAGTTCAAAAATAGCTCTGCAGAAATGAAATTAGATTATTTTGACAGGCAACAATGTAATTCAATGGGAAAGAAAAATCTTTTCAGCGAGTGTTTATTAGTCCCACAGAACAAGAGAATGGAGGAGGAACTAAATCTCCTTCCCTTTATGCATCAGACAAAAATAATTTCCGATAAGTCATAAACCTGAACATAGAGCATAGAAGCTAAAATTATAAAACATTTTGAAAAATGGAGTTTCATAGTTGGGCAAGATCGTGAATAGCAGATGCCTACAAGCCCACGAGAAGAAACAAATAACCCAAATTAGAAAGAACTAACCCACACAAAGGCATAACATCGAATCCTTTGTGTACAGGGATTGATCTTCTTCTGCTAAGAGCAGAATGTTCTGCCAAAAGTAAAAAATACTAGATTATATATCATGAGCTCCTATCCACTTGAGACAGTCAAAGTAAAAGAATGTTGAAAAAGTGTATACTGTAGGATTAAACATGAGGATTAACTGTATTCCTCTGCTAACACTGAGAGCACAGCAGTTAATTTACAGCAAACTTCAGTCTGCTTAAATTTTTGTAAGCTGGACCTGTTAAGTTTAGTAATATAGACGAGCAAGAAACTCATTTTCTAGGAAAGTATACACATGTGAAGTAGAAAAATGAGCATAGTGTGGATCTCTTATGAGAGTTCAAGCAATAGTAAAGGTTGCCAGAATGTTTTAGGAAAAGTAGCAGTAAATTAAATTTAAGCTGGAATGGGAATGGCAAATATACCAAGAAACATTTACAGATGTTAAACATCAATGTGAACTTTACCTGTTTTCTAATATTTTAAATATTCTAAAGAATATTTTAGGTTTCCTATTGTAGATATGACAGCATACACTGTCAATAGGACAAAATGGCAACCAACAAATTGGGAAAAGATCTTTACCAATCCTATATCTGATAGATGGCTAATATCAAAAAATACAAAGAACACAAGAAGTTACACTCCAGAGAACCAAATAACCCTATTAAAAATGGGGTACAGAGCTAAACAAAGAACTCACAATTGACAAATACCAAATGGCTGAGAAGCACCTAAAGAAATGTACAACATTCTTAGTCAATAGGCAAATGTAAATCAAAACAACTCTGAGATTCCACCTCACACCAGTCAGAATGGCTAAGATCAAAACCTCAGGTGACAGTAGATGCTGGCGAGGTTGTGGCGAAAGGGGAACACTCCTTAATTACTGGTGGAATTGCAATCTGATACAACCACTCTGAAAATCAATTTGGTGGTTCCACAGTAAATTGGACATAGTGCTACCTAAGGACCTAGCTATACCACTCCTGGGCATATACCCAGGGGATGCTCCAACATATAATAAGGACACATGCTCCACTATGTTCATTGCAGCCTTATTTATAATAGCCAAAACCTGGAAACAACCCAGATGTCCTTCAACAGAGGAATGGACAGAAAATGTGGTACATTTACACAATGGAGTATATTCAGCTATTAAAAACAATGAATTTATGATATTCTTAGGCAAATGAATGGATCTGGAGGATATCATCCTGAGTGAGGTAACCCAATCACAAAAGAACACACATGGTATGGACTCTCTGATAAGTGAATATTAGCCCAGATGACCAGAATACCCAACATACAATCCACAAGCCACAAGAAACTCAAGAAGAAGGAAGACCAAAGTGTGGATACTTTGATCCCTTTTAGAAGGGGAAACAAAATGGAAGTAGTTGCAGAGAGAAAATACAGAGCAGAGACTGAAGAAAGGACAATACAGTGACTGCCCCACCTGGGAATCCTTCCCATATTCAATCACCAAACCCAGACACTATTGTGTATGCCAGCAAGTGCTGGCTGACAGAAGCCTGATATAGCTATCTCCTGAGAGGCTCTGACAGTGCCTGACTAATACAGAAGTAGAGTCTCACAGTCATCCATTGCACTGAGAACAGGGTCCCCATTGAAGGAGCTAGAGAAAGGACCAAAGGAGCTGAAGCAGTTACAGCCCCTTAGGAGGAACAATGATATGAGCTAACTAGTATTCTCAGAGTTTCCAGGGACTAAACTATCAGCCAAAGAGTACACATGGTGGGACTCATGGCTCCAGGTGCATATGTAGCAGAGGATGGCCTAGATGGTCATCAATGGGAGGAGAGGCCCTTGGTCCTGTGAAGGTTCTGTGCATCCAATGTAGGGGAATACCAGAGCCAGGAAGTGGGAAAGGGTGGGTTTTTGAGCAGGGGGAGGATGAGGGGATAGGATTTTGTTTCAGGGGGGAAATAGGGAAAGAGGATATCATTTGAAATGTAAATAAAGAAAATATCTAATAGAAAATTAAGATATGTTATAAATATTGCTATATAAGAACTCTTAAGGGCCTCCCAACAGCCTTCAATAGGGAAGGGGATTAATTGGGACTTGGCAAATGACTAGGGAATAAAGGTGAGGATTTTTGTCTTCTGTTGATAGCACTGATACTACCTCAGATTCTGGTGGACAACAAATGTTAATCCTGGAAATATTATTTTGGCAATTCTTTTGGAAGCACCATGTTTTCTCAAATCACCTTCTATATTAAAATGTATTATACAGAACAAGAAACCTGAGCACAAATTACCGCAAGTTATAAGTACATTCTTAGAGATAGAGTCTGTGCAGATGCAATGTGGTTACCATGAACGTATACTAAATTATTTAATGTGGGACTTAATCCAATGATTAATGTCTTTAGTAGGAGAACCTGCAAAAGACGATGATGTAAAAGAATACCAGGAGATAAGGAAGAATGTCAGCATCTACTAAGACAGAAGGATAAGTTACATTGTTCTATCGAGCTTTTAGAAACAACATGACCCTGGATACATCATTTTGCCACCAGAAATGTGAAAAAATAAATTTCTCTAGTTTGGTATATTTGGTTCATGACTCTTTTGTATTTGTGTATTTGTGTGTGTGTGTGTGTGTGTGTGTGTGTGTGTGTGTGTGTGTGTGTGATAGCCAAAGATATAGAATTCACAAACTAAGCATATTGCTCCTCTCTCCAATTTGCCATCTGTTAATTCTCTAAGTGAATGTTACTTGATTGGTTACAAATATCAATTGATGTGACAAGGTAAAATTTCAGAAGCAGAGTTGAAGTGATTACACAAAGTTTTTGTTTCAGTTGACAACTTCTGGGTGAAGAAATCAGGCCTTCCATAGCTGCAGGCAGAGAAAAAAAAGAAATAAATAAATACTGTACCATACTAGTTATCATTGTGGTAATTGGCATCATATGTGTGTATGCCGATTGGTTACTTCCCTCTTTGAGTGTTTGCATGTTCCATGAGAGCTAGAGCTCAACCAAGAGTTTTTTGGTCAGATCTAGATCTGGTCTCCTAGATCTTGTGCCCAAATAACATGGTATCTTTAGGAATAAGAACTTATTTTCCATTTAAAGTGGCAACAAAGGGCAACAGCAATAGCCTATAATGTTTTGACAGTCTCTTGAGCAAGCTTAACCAACAATGAAAGATGGTTTCTCATGCCTAGTTTTGGTTTTTTTATTACTCAATCCAGAGGAAAAAAATCATATTAATCATATACATATATATTATTAAATGATAGCATAATTATTAATTTTCAAGCATCTTTAATTTGCTTTACCCTTTATTTTCACTCCTCTGTTCTTATTCTGTAAAAATCTCCCTAATTGAAGCATATTCGCATTTTTGCTCTTTGCCGTTCAGATGACCTGTACCATGCTATCCTCTCTACGGCTGCACTGCAACTGTTCCTTTTTTTTACTTTTCCAGTTTCTGTTGTTACTCCAGTTTACATAGTTACATCTGAAACCTTTAGGCTGGGAATCTCAGATAAGAGAGGATATGTGACATTTGTCTTTCTCAGTCTGTGCTATGTCACCCAATCTCTTCTTTGATAGCTCCATCCATCTGCCTACAAGTTTCATGATTTAACTTTTCTTTATAGCTGAATAGTATTCCATAATGTATAGGTACTATATTTTCATCATCCTTTCATTGGCTGAAATACTTTTAGGTTGTTTCCATTTCCTTGCTTTGTGGCTAGAGCAGCAAAGCCTGTGGCTGAGCAAGTATTTGTGTTGGGCGATGTTGTTTCCTTTGAGAATATAAGTATATAGCTATGCCAATTGGGAATTTTTTTTTTTAGAATTTTTTTTGGGGGGGAGGTTTTCTCTGTACTGATTTCCATGGTTGTTGAACTAGTTTCCAAGTACAATGAGCGAGGCCTTTCCCTTATCCTCCAGAGCACTTGTACTCATGCTTCTTGGGTCTTTTACTTCCATTGGTTGACATTCCAGACTTTGTCAGTATCATATTGTTTTTATCGCTATGTCTAGGTAAGGTCTGGAATAGCAATCCATCCAGTGTTTTTCTTTTTGCTCTATTGTTTGGACTAACTTGTATCCTTTGTGATGCCATATTAATTTAAGGTAGTTTTTTTTTCCAATTTCCATGAAGAATAAGATGCAACTTTGATTGGGATTGCATTCAATCTACAAATGTCTGTTAGAAGGATAATTACACAATAATAATTGTACCAATCCATAAGCATAAAATGTTATTCTATGTTCTACTGTATTTCTCTATACATTTCTTCAAAAGTTTATAGTTTTTGTTTAAAAAAAGCCCTTCACTTCTTTAGTTAGGTTTGGTCCTATATATTTTATTTTATTTGAGGCTATTATGAATGGGAATGTGTTCATGGGGTCTTTTTCTGAATGTTTTATGCTGGTGTATAATGCTGGTATATAGAAAAGCTATTGAATTTTAAAAGTTGACCTCTGTCCTATACTTTTATGAAGTTTATTTAGTTTATTTTTGTTTATTCATTTAACATTTAAAGATGTTTCCTGTGGAAATTTTGAGTCATCTTACAAATAATGTCATGTTGTCAGCAAATGGGAGTGTTGACTGCTTCTTGCTCTAGCATTCCTTTACATCCCTTTATTTTCCTTCTTTTGCATATAGTCTTGGCTAGTACTTTGAGCACAATATTGAAAAAAAATGGAGATAGTGGGAATAGGTTTTTTCTTGTTCCTTATTTCAGTGAGATTGCTTCAAAATTTTCCCTACTTTGGATAAAGTAGACTGGGGGTTTCTCCTACATAGTATTAATTATACTGAGGTAATTTCTAGTCTTACTCTTTCTAGGACTTTTATTGTAAAATCATGTTGAATTTTGTCAAAGGCTTTTTTCTTAATCTATTAAGATGATCATGCAATTATTGTATTTTTTCTATGGTTTATTATGTCATTGATTCATATATGTTAATCCATCCATGCATTTTCTCTATAAAGGCCACAGTCTACAGGGACTTCCCATGTCATAGCCAACCTCCTTTGCAAACCAGATCTTGCACATTTTTCTCCAGTTAACAACATAAGTCTGCCTGAGCTTCCCCTCTTTGAATCCTCTCCAACACTAAGATCTACCCACAAATTCCAGGCTTGAACCAGGAAACACATCCTGAACACCATCCCATTCCCCTGTGTCTACCTAACTTCATTCTTCTTGAGTCATATCCAGTCTCTAAGCACATCCAGAATTAACCATCCTCTCTTCTGCCCCTATCTTCTCTGTCCACAACAAGTACAGAAATAATAGAAATCCACATCCCCAGATTTCATTGAGAGAGAGAGAGAGAGAGAGAGAGAGAGAGAGAGAGAGAGAGAGAGAGACTATGAAAGGTAATGGTAGTATTCCTGCCTTATCCCCTTCCCAGTCACCAGTGTTATTGATGTGTTTGCTTATAAGAATGGCCTAGAAGAAATGCAGCACAAGAAATTTAAAAAAATAAGCCTCATCAAAGAATTCAAGACATAAAGAAACTAATGGAAATAGTGAAGGGAATAGAGGATTTGAAGAATGGAATTCAGTAAAGAGATAGAAGACTA
>JADRCC010576714.1:0-15903 GCA_019843855.1 Hylomyscus alleni
TTGTAGATCAGCACAACATGAAGAAGTGCTATAAAGGGTCACAGCATTAGGAGGGTTGAGAACCACTGCACTAAACAAACCCCAGAGTTGCCGTTGTCAGGGCATAGTCTGCAAGTAGATGCACGTGCTAAGAGATCTTTCTGAGTTAAACATTACCTAAAATACCTCGACTGTCATGTGTGGTGGTTACCTTGTGTAACTTAGTAATGCTTATCTAAGAGCTGTGCTTATTTTCTTTTCATACGTACTTCTGGCAACAACAACCCATCTTTCAAAACAAAACTCACCCAGAAGGAATTAGGAAGTCCAGTATTCTCAGAAATTTCTCAAAACTGACATTTCTTGATTTCACACTGGACTTGAGTGCTAGCAACCAATGGATTTTTTTTTTTTTAATAAAATGACCCAAATACAGTCAATGGTGATAGTAAAGGATGGAGAATTCTCTAGTTTTAACATTCTAACTCGTTTTCATTGAAGTAAAGCATAGAGTCTGAGGGAGGCCTGGGGCTGAATCCGATTTCTTCTAGTTTCAAATTGCCTGATTTGGGGCAGGTGGCTAAGCTGCTGGAGCTTTGTTTTTCCATTTGCAAAGCAAAGTTAATGCTGGTGTCTGGTGAACTGGCAAATGTTTAGCAATGAGTTGTCAGTGAGCAAGAAAACATACATTTATAGGAGTTTGCTGATTTCTACAGTATAATTCCCATGGTGGCTTTTTTCAAGCTACCAATGGGATGTCTCTGAACACAGAGCTGTGAAGCAGTGAGTGACAGGAGCATAACACTTTTACCCATGAGATGCGCCGAGCCTTACTCAGCCAAGGAGACAAGATAATAGTATAGGAAGCAGTGCATAATGATTACTGCATCTGTTCTCCATATGCAGTGATATGGCTTGCATCTAAAATGGCCCATTAAAAGCTCACCCATTGAAGGCTTCATTCTCACCACAATAGTGCTGAGAGGGTTGACTGGATCATGAGGGCTCTGACCTCATCAGTGGATTAACTGATTGATCAATTCATAGCCTGATGAGCTATTGAGAGGTGGTAGAAATTCTGGAGGTGGAGCCTAGAGGAAGCAGGTTATTCTGGGCAGCTCCTTGAAGGATGTATTTATTTTCCAGGTGTAACCCTTCCCCAGATTCCATGCATTTTTCTATCCCACGTTGTTTTGCCCCAACATAGGCTAAGAAACAACAGAGCCAAGTGACCATGGGCTAAAACCTCTGATAGAGTGAGCCTCCTTAACTATTTTCTCTTTGCAAATTGTTTATTTCATTTTGTCATAGCGGTGTGAGGCTAGTACAGTTATTTAGGTTTATATAATTTGAGTTTTTAAAATGGAGATATATATATAATCCTGCTCAAGAAATTAATGCAAATTTATGTTGGCTCCCTGGAGCTTTGTAACTAGTTCCCACATAGTGCCGCCTATCTTTATGTCTTGGATTTCCTAAATACTATATGTTACAAATACCACAGAATACAAGACTAAAATATGATCAAGTATTTTTCTGATTCTTCTCCAGAATGACCTTGCCAGTCTGCCTTCCACCTCTTCCCTGCTAAACTATCAGTGACAGACAGGTAAGGATAAGAGAAGTCAGGCACTGTCATGCGTGTACCATTTGAAACAGAAAATGTCATGCAACCTGGACCAAGGACTGGTAAGCAAAGTGAAGAGCAAAGTAAAGGCAGAGTCAGGCTTCAGAGCACAGTGTTATTCCCTCAAGTTCATGTGAAACAATATGCTTTGTGTTAAAAGGAGTATTTAGACAGAAAGATGTTCACCAGTCATAGCTCACTGGTTTCCTGTGGACAATGGGGCTGCACTGAGTGAGTGAGCCACTTTCAAGCTGTGTATCTATTATCTAATAAATGTAGCATTAATCTATTTTGTTTTTTTCAGGAAAAATCCAACAGGGAACCCATATTTGGTGTCCATAAAGTATGGTGTTCTAGTAATAAGCAATAGAATTTATTGGCTGGCTGACCATTGACAGACACTCCTTGATTCTAGGCCTCCCACTATGTCTCTTAAGACCTCTGAAGTAGAATCTTAAAGGTTCTTTGGAAAGTCAGTTAGATGGTGTTTTGCTGGGGCAAACACATGAAGGAACATTTAGCTGGAGTGGACACAGGAGAAAGTGTCCACCAAAAAACTTCTGGTGGTGTGCTGTAGTTTTCTTGCTGCTTCTGCAGATGTGGGCTGATTGGTATAGAGTGATGTTAGCTGAGACAGGTCCATATACTGAGGGAAGACACATGCTGAGGCAAGACCAGTGCAGGACATGTGATGTTTGCAAAGAGTATAAAAGGACTTGATGATGGACAGTGACAGAGGCTGAGCTTGGCTTTCTGATAGAGTTAGCCATGCAATGCCTGTTGGTCTCATGCCTTCACTGATCTTCCATTTGATGAGCGAGGCACAGCTGAGAACTTCTCCTGGGGTTCCTCCAGGTCCCTCCTGCTGACTTGTGCCAATACTGCGGCTTGGCTGTTTCTGCTAGGTAGTGCCACTGATGCTGACTCGTGTTTGTTATCCTGACTCTACTGAACTGGATTGCTGGTGTATCTGTGAAGTGTCTGCAAGCTGCCGCTGCTAACCTGTAAACTGAACAACACAGATGGGAGTTGCTCCAAAGAGTCTTTCTAAACATGTCCTCCACCACCCCATCCCCATATCCTTTCTTTTCTACTACCTCTGGTGGGTGATGGGCTACAAGGGATGTTAAAGTGTTTTAAGAACCATCATTAAAAACGAGTTTTGAAAAATTAAAGTTACAGAACTCAGTAATCCATCCTTTCTCTCCCATGACTCTAGCCTTGTTCTCAGCCTACCTGTGTTGACCAGAATAGAGGCTCAGTTCCAGCCTTCCTCTCTGATGCAAGACCCATGTCCTGGAGTGTGGTCTGAGGGTTAGAGGGAAATAGCTCTCTGAGGCTGGTTTTAGGAGGAAAGGCAAAAGGACCAATCCTGGGCAGCTCTTCAGAGGCCTACCACAGGCAACTCTTCAGAGGCCTACCACACGTGTTAAAAAGTGAGATTGCTGGTGCAGAGCAAGACTGAACACAAACTCTGTATAACAGAGTTCTGTCTGTTTGACACTGGATCCGTATGACTCTCAAGACTGCAACTTTATTACACCAGATAGTGAGTGCATGTCCTTGGCATGGAAGCTGCCACCTTTTAATCTTTGTTTCCTCTTCTGAACCTTTAGCAAACGTACTACTAAACAAGCTCTATCAGAGATTATAATAACATCAAAACTGTCATCAGCATCCAGTTTTCCTGTTTTTCTGAATCTGCTGCAACTAGAAGGGACTGGATATGAATGATGTCTCTCCCTGCTGAGGGTCCCTTCATGCGGCCTCTCCTGATCTAATGAGTACCCTTCGGCTGGAGCATTTAATTCATTTAATAGCTCAAGTCCACTTCCTCCTTCCCCTGCTTCTCCCAGTCCTCACTGTTCCCTGCTTCATTATGAAACAAACACTTCTTTCCACTATATTGACCCAAATATTTTTGTCAGTTTACTTGTGTCACTGAAAACCAAGTGTTTATTCAGGCCAACAACAGACAAAGGCTATGTTATGAAGCTGTGGCTGTAGCTAGATCACCTTTTATTGGTGTGGATTTTTTTAAATGCCAGTGTGTTTCAAATATAATACATGATGGCATATCATTTCATTACCCTGACAAATAGTCTTAATACCTTTAATCCTTACTGACCTCTGTTACCATGTAATTTGGCATTGTCTTTTTATAGTTGTAAGGCTATAGCTTTGCATTTTGTTTATTCAAAGATTTTTCTGTTATCTCTACCATGCACATTTTAGATTATTTTTTATTGTTTTTTTTTTAAATAATTCTGGGTTGTGAATATACACACATAAGTGCAGGAACCCATGGAGTCCAGAAGAGAGTAACAAAATCCATTGAGCTGGAGTTACATGAAAGCTGCTCAACATGGGCACTGGGAACTAAACTTGGATTTCTGCCAGTTCAGTACACACTCTTAACTACTGAGCCATCACTCCAGCCCTTTTCTTACGGTCTAATTGCTTTATAAATGAGAAAAGTGTGTATTGGTCCATCTAACAAACCTTATTTAACAACAATTTGACTAGTCCTCTATGAATTACTTCCAGGTATGGTAAAAATACATTTATAATTATATTAAATAACATACTAAATATAATAAATAATTTATAGATACTATGATTATATACCTCTCCTGACTATTAGGATCATTTTCTTAACATGAATTCTCTCAAATAAGGTCACTAAAATGAACATCTTGGTAGCTCCCTGTGGTATCCTATCAGTAATCTTGTTTCCACACCATCTTCACATTTGTGAAATAACATTCATGTTTTCATTGGCAAATACAGGGCCACCTCATGAATAAGCTTCTGACTGTATCTTCTTTCTAGTTTCTCATCACTTCTTAACTTCCCACTTTTTCAATAACCACTCTAATTAAATATGGTTGTTGTTTTTCAAATATAGAATGCCATCCTTGAACATGAAATTGCTACTATCCTGAACTGATCTGCCTCCATCTTGGGTTTGAAAGCTATCTTATAGAGACAAACTATATCCTTTCCTGCTTATGATTAAATCTCTGTTTCTCAAAGATTGGGCTCTGCTCCACCTGTACCCTTAACTACAAGTGGTTCTGTGCTGCCTGTTCCAGGAAACAGTAACCATGTCTTTGTTTCAAAAAGTTGTGATCAACTTGCAACGAAGCCTTTGTTTCAGGAGGTTGTTGCCACCATCTTGCAGTCATACCTTTGTTTCAAAAGGTTATTATGACCACCCATTGCTGTGACTACCTTAATATATTCTGCTTCTATAGCCTCACCTGGTTGCCTTCCAGCCTCCCATTTGGAAGCCCTGTACCCTTGGGTTATTACAAACCTTATCTTCCCCATTCCAAAGCTGACCTCTTGAACCCTGGCTTACCATGGAGCCAGCCCGTGTACGCATGAATAAAAGAAGCTTGCTTTAATTAATTGCTTGCTTTAATTAATTTGGCTATCATCATTTGGGATCTTTCTCCTTCCATCTTTTGGATCAACAGAGGTCAGGCAAGGTCATGATAGCATATGAAGATGACATCAGAGAAGTTGTCCTTGTTCGATTGTGTGCTCTTTCTACCTCTTTTCCTGTCCCTGCTCCATGTAAGCACAAAACAAGAAGATAGGCATCTGCGAGCTTCAGATCCTCCCCTCATCAGTTACCAAGTCTGTTGCACTTGATCATGGTCCTTGTTAAAAAAAAAAAAAAAAAAAAAAACAACATGCTATTGTTTAAGCTATTCAACCTATGACATAGTTAGGGTAACTCAGGCTAATTATACAAGGAAGGTCCATCCATCCTAACATTTGTAATGCAAATAGATAATTGAATGACTAATAGATTGATTCATGATTTATTGTGTTTCTGCATTTTTCACTTTCTTTACTTTTCATGACAGCCTTACAAATATGCCCATTATCTAAAATAATAAATGTCTACTAGGACATTTCGAGAACTCAAAGTGGCCCAAAAGTGATGGTGCGGTATGAAGGAAGTCACTGGATAGATGAGCAGACTCTAGACCATTCTACATTGTGAATGGCCTTGTATGCCAAGTTCATGGGCTTGGCCTTTAGCCTACTGAGGCTCCTGTTTGGAAAGTTTCAGAGGTGGGGGAGGAATGCAATATGACTCACATTCTAGAGATAACTCTGATAGGAATGTGGGGGCTGGAAGCAGGAATCTCCCAGCTAGGAGACTAGCAAACATGAGGGTCAAAGGAACACAGGAATCCAAGGCACAGGCAGGAAGAATGGCAAAGCTAAGGGAGGCCTGAGAGATTAAGAAAATGGGCAGAGAGAAGAAAAAAATGTCCACAGCCCTTCAGCTTATTCAACAATGTACTCCCTGTGAACCAAGCACACTGCAGAGCAGCAGGGGTAGATTTGCTCATGTGTAAGAAACTTGTTCTTGTTCACAGTCTATTAAGTAAGATGGATATTTTCAAATTAACTACAGCCATTCCCCACCACCCATCCCCCTGTGGTGTAGAAGAGATGAAGCTCAGAGCTCACTGAGGTCAAAGTGCTGCTAACTGGCAGACCAAGGCTTAGGCACAAGGCTTCCTTCCATCCATCTGCCAGGGCTTCCTCAGCTCTCTGGATTCATGGGCATAACAGGGGTTATTTAGTTACTGTTTGCCAATTTGTTTATAAGAACAGAGACTCCCATGGAGCAGGCCTACCATCTGTAACTCTGTGTATACAATCTGATAGCTTAATTGCTGTTATATGAATATATCAACATAACGCCCATCTTATTTAAATACTTGTTCTTGTTCACAATCTGTAATATAACAATAAACAATAATTTCTCTTATAAGATACCACTATAGGCCGAGGGCATAGCTCAGTGGTAGGTCCATTGTGTAGCATATACAAGGCCCTGCATTGCATCCCCAGCAAACCAACCAACACTATAGCTAACTTAATTAATTTTGAAAGTATGGAAACAAACAAACAGAAAACCAAAGTTTTCAGTATACATCTTGGTAAGGGTAAAGGCTGAACTGTGTGTCCTGGTTGGTGTCTGGTCAGACTGGTTCCTCAATTCTTTATGCCTATTTAATGAACTGGTAGTTTCAGGTTCTTCTGCAAAAGCCATGACTTCAATAACCTTTGGTAGTTGGCTTGGTATCCATTATCAGACATGATTTCCCTCTTGGTGAGTGGGCTTTAAGTCCAATTAGAAAGCTGTTGGGTATTGCCATGGTATGTGTGATGGCTATTGTTGGTTGTCATCATGACTATATCTAGATTAACTAAAACCCCCAAATGGAGGAGGACACCTGTGAGGGATTTTTGCTTAAAGTGCGAAGATCTACTTCTAGTCTGGTTCTCTGAGGTAGGGAGACACACCTTTAATCTAGACTCTTTGAGCTGGATAACAGCAGCTCTAATCTGGGCCATGCTTCTTCCAAAAGCCTGTATAAGGACATGGAAGAAGAAAGCGCTTGCTCTTTGTTTCTTTGCTCTCACCTCCCTAGCAAGTCCATTTGTCCACTGGCATTAGAGCCTGCTTCTCTGGGATGCCAGTGTATATTGAAGACCTGGTGAGACATCCAACCTCACAGACTAAGCAATTAGTGAATTCTCAGATCTTCTGTTCATAGGGAGCCATTGTTGAATTAGCTGGTACACAGCCTGTAAGTCATTCTAATAAATCCCCTTTCTATATATATAGAGCGAAATTTATTCTATACATTTGTTACTCTGGAGAACCTTGACTAATACAGTATGTGTGCTGTTACTGAACACTTAGTAAAACAAGTATCCTGAAAAAGATACTTTGCTGTGAGCAGTAAAATGGAGAAGCTCTACACTTCTGGTCAGGGTGTTGTTGCTCGTCAGGGGTTGCTGACAGAAGACACGTGGATTAGAAGGAAAAAGTTTGTGGTTCCCAGATGCTACTGTGTATATGTGGAAAACTCTGGAAGAATTTATAATCCAAATATTACTGGTAATATCAATAGACCACAAAATCTCTTATTTCAACAATAAATAATAGTTAACCATATGACTTACAATAATAACAATACAAAGTATATTTTTGAAATTATTAGTTACTTAAGAATACAGCCATACAAAGATTGACAAGGCTTCTAAAGGTTAAAAAAAAGTTCAGAACAATTTGAAAGGCTGTCTAAATAAACAGCAATTATACTGTTTTATGCTTCGAAAAGACAATATTATAAAAATGTCACAGTCTCCTAAATAGTTCCGTGTATCTGGCATAATCTCAACAAAATCTTGATAAATTTTATGTTATGGTTTGTGACAAACCTGATTTTTATAGAAAAATATGAAGAGTATTTTTTATCAGATATCAAGACATAATATTAAATTTCTCAAGATGATGCATCCAAGCAAATTCTCAGTATGGGTATCAGTGATGGAAATGCACTTGATTTATGATGGGGGTGAGGAAGTAAAAGATATCATTTTCAGTAAATTACTTACACCAGAAATTTTGACTCATTCTTTCCTGGTCCCATGTGTGAAATAAAGTCCAGGTAGATTATCTGTGTTATCTTCACATGTTCTCACAGTTGTTCTGTGACAAAACTTTATCTGAGAAGCATCATACATGTCTATTCATGTCAGATAGGATACTCAAGAGCGACCAACGTACAGCTAGCATGTGTCTAACTTGGTAAACTATCAGTTTTACTGGGGTTGCTTACAGAAATATGGGTGAGGGACTACGTACAGGAACAGAAATGACTCAGAGATAGCTGGATCACCAAAGTCTGTTCCAGCATAGGTGACAGCTCACAAAAGCTGGGAACCTGGAGCACACTGCACAGCCTGCAGGCAGCCCAGTAAGTTGGAGCATCTCTTTTCCACATGCCTTAGTTGGTCTAAATCTCCCCTAGGCTTATTTTAGACAGCTGTTCTTGTCTCAGAGTCTTCTTTGCAGCTCAAATTGAGTCTTCCCAGCTTAGCTCCTCTGAGATTTTCTTTGAACTTAGTTTGATTTCTGTCCGAGAGGGACTCTTAGCTTTTATTGTTTACTCTGGCAGAGAGGGACCTAGTGAATCTGATCAGTTTCAGGGAGTTCCTGAAGCTGTTTTGAGTTTTTTACCTTCCAGCTTAAGGAGCTTCCCTGAAGGTTGGAATGTTTCAATCTCAGAGGAAACTGTTACAGAACCCAGTGTGATAGTTTTAGGGATGAAAATGTTTGGGGCCCTTAACAAAGAGATTTGACTGAGCTCCCTTGCCTCTTGTACTATGTAGAGATATAGCGGCCCTATCCACAAGAAACAGGTTCCCAACAAATACCAACACTGCTGCTTCTTTGATCTGTATCCTTCATAGATATAAACAATACATTTCTGTTATTTATAAGTTACCAGCTCTGAGGTAGTTTATTATAGCAGTTAAAGAAACCAAGACAAAGACTTAATAATACTAACTTTTTAGAATGTCATATGAGGGAATTTCTTAGTATTTTGGATTATTTGTGTGAAAAATACAATATAAAGGAAAAACGATAAAATAGGAAGTATGAAAAATATTCTATTGATCAAAATATAATGCAAAGAGTTAAAATGTAAGACATAAAATAGAAGAACATAATTGTAATGTGTACAATTTTTAAAAGGACCAGTATGCAGAATATATAAAGAAGGTTAAAAACAAAATGAAAAAATAATACAACATGATAGGGAAAGAAAAGCTCAAAGATGAATGCTCCTCGTATAAAGTGATGTCTACAGGGTTAATGGACATGAAATACTCAGTCTCTTAGTCACTTAGAGAATTTAAATCAGAATCAGATGCAACCATATTCTCAAAGGTTTGGCAAAAAAATCAAGAATCCCAGCAATACAAAATGTGGGCCATGCCATAATGATTTAGAAATTACGTGGTAATTGATGTTAAGAATGAGAGGCAAGAAAGTCATTGCTGTGGTATCGCTGAATATAAATGGATATTCCATGGACCCTGGAGATAGACTTGTTATATAGATTAAGGAAATGGACAAGAATATTGGGAACAACATTTTCAGTAATTACCAAAATCCAGAAATAAGTGAACAACATGGTGTATGGAATATTTATGGTATGCATCTCTATAAAGCAAGGAAATAAATATTCAGTTCTATGCAGCAATGTGATGAATTTTACAATGTTGAGAGGAAGTGCATCATAAACACAGTGAAGCATCATGCCATTTCAATAATTCAGCAACAGATAAAGCTGATATGTGTTGCTTAGGAATACATCCACAGGCAATAAGTGTACAAGGAAATTATTACCATAAAAGACACTGGTCACTTCTTGGGGCAGAGAGTGAGGGATAATAGGGAACTTTATTAGATAACATGCACATTAACTTAATAACCACAATGTCAATCTGGACAGATACATTTTATGCATTTATCTGCATAACCCACTTTAAAATTTAAAGCATTTTTAAAATCTGCCAAAACTCCAGACATTTCTGAGACACAATGGATATATTGACGATGAAAGGGATAGGTCGTGCTGAACAGACTTTGGACATTTTTAATAAGAAATCAACTTTGGCTCTCGTTATTCATATGTCATTAGCTTTGGACTTCATCAGTACCAAACCTTAGGTGCCCATCAGCCAGCATCTTAGAACAGTATCAGTTCATATCTCCTGTGGCCCATGTAGACCCCAATACAATGACAATACCTGCATTATAAATAAGAATAAATCCAAAACAAAATTATATCACCTCAGAAAATGTGAGGAAAACTTAAGAAAACCAAGTGGTCTAAATTCCATCATAGACATTTGACATTTCAGGACCTACCCGAATTTGTTCTTTACAATTTCAGCCTTCACTGGTGTCTTTCAAAGCTTGGTCTATCTGTGTATATTTTGAAAGTATGTGTTCAGGGGCGGAAGAAATGGCTCAGCAGTTAAATGCACTGTTCTTGCAGGGACCCTGCCTTTGGTTCCCAGCACACACATGGTAGCCCAACACTATGTGTAGTTTCTGTCCAATCTGATGCCCTCTTCAAGCCTTCAAGGACACCAGACATGCATATGTTCTACATATGTACATGAAGGTAAAACACTCACACAGTTAAAACAAATCTGAAAGGGTGTGTACTAGCTAGCAATTCATCGACTTAACATAAGCTTGGGAGAAGGGAACCTCAAAGGAGAAAATATATCCATCAGATTGCTCTGTGGGCAAGCCTGTAATGTATTTGCTTGATTAATTATGGATGTGGGAGTGGGAGGGCCCAACCCATAGTGAGTGGTGCCACACCTCGGAAGGTCCTGAACTTCATAATAAAGAAGGCTGAGCAAGCCACCTAGGAACACGGTTAGCAGCATTCCTCCATGCCTTCTGTTTCAGTTCCTGCTTTCAGATTCCTGCCTTGAGTTCCTGCCCTGATATCCTTCAATGGTGGATTGTGCTATGGAACTGTAAACTAAAACAAACCCTTTCTGCCCCAAGTTACTTTTGCTCGTGGTCTTTTATCACAGCAAGAGAAATCCTAAGACAGAAATTGGTACCAGGAGTAGAGTGTGTAAGAAAGCAGGGTGACACCATTTCCCAGCCCTCACCACCTGCAGCAGGTGGGCAAGCTGGCCTAGCCCCCTCACCTGGACAGTGTTGTAGAACTGGCCCTGATGGAGTGAGTGGTAGGAGAGCCAGTCTCACCTCTTGCCAGCTACCACAAGCAAGAGAGCTATCCATGTCCCTTGCCTGGGCAAAGATTGGAGAGCTGGTCTTGGTGACATGGGCACAGGAGAGCGGGCAGTCTGAACAATACAGCCATCACCCAGACCCAGATCCAGGGCTTTGAGTGAGCCACCCCAACATTTACTCCATCTATGAACTGGTGGACCACATAAAGAGAACACTCCCACAGTACCAAAGGATCTCCATGACAAGGGGTAACAAGATATCTGCGAGAAGATCTCATAAGGATCCAGTATATACTGATAGTATAACAAAAGCCAAAGGCCTCAAAGCAGACCAATGACTCACTGCAGTGAACATTTGCTAAGTAAAGCTATCTGAGCAAAAAACGGTACACTGTGATATACCGCAGCTTCCAAAGTGAGCTGTTTATTTTTTTATGTTATTTCTTTCTCTTTGGGGGAAGGAGGATGCAGAGGCAGAGGTCAAATATGCAAGGATGGAGAGAAGAGTAGGATTGGGTTGCATGATATGAAATTCACAAAGAATCAAAAAGAGTTCTAAAAAAAGATTAAAGTGATACTAAATTGAATCTTAAAAAAAAAAAAAAGCAGCAAGCTGAGCCATAAAATTGAGCCATAAAAGCAGGCCAGTAAGCAGCACTTCTTCATGACCTCAACTTCAGATTCTGCCTCCTGGTTTCCCTCAGTGACGGGGAATAATCGAGAGTTATAACCGGAAATAAACCCTTTCATCCCAAGTTGCTTTGGGTCATGGTGTATTATCACAGCAACAGAAACACTAAATCAGTATGTAAGTTACAATTAATAGTAGTTCAAAACATGATTGACTTGGTGATTTGAATGAATAGAAGAGTGTTATGTTTTAAAATCTATTAAAATATGCATATATAACAATTCACATAGAATGGTTAAGTATCTGTTTTATTTTATCATACTCTGTATGTATGCACATGTTGTGTGTGCATTTGTATGTGCATGCCTGTGGTGTTTAGAGGACAGCTTGTATTGTAAGCCCTCTCCTTCCATCATGTGGGTCCTAGGGATTAAACACAGGCTGTGATAACAAACTATAGCTGGTTGTATAGGTAGCAGAGAAAGAAACAAGAAAAAAGCCTGCATTATCCGTTAGTCATATTGTGGGTTATGCCATTCCTAGACTGGTGGTCCAAGATGTGTATGAAAGCAGGCTGAGCAAAGCTTGGGAAGCAAGCCAGTAAGCAGCAGTCCTCCATAGCATCTCCAGACCCTACCTCCAGATTGCTGCCTTGGCTTCCTGATTTCCATTATAAGTCTTGAAATATGTGTGGATAAAGAGAGGATCAGCTGGACAAACAGACTCTGACTTACAAGGATTTGAACATGTTCTAAGATAGAAAAAAATGAAAATCATTACACTAAAAGAAGTTAAAGAAAATTGTAAGATTCACTCTGGCATTAGTGTAGTTGTGAAAGACACACAATTTAGCTAATTCCAGTAGGAATATGAGTCAGCACTGTGATATGGCCCTTTAAAAGCTAATAGGATTTTAGGTTGCCTACCACAAGCTTAATCTTCATATCAAGTAAATGTGGGTTTTGCACTTACTTGAGGTACCTGTCAAAGATGGTAGGACCCTTCTCAATTTGGGGTATCTCATTAATAAAAGAATTAGAGGCTAAAATCAAGGGTGCTTTAGAAACCATCCTGCAAATAGTGCAGGCTGTTGTCACATTTTTTTTTTAATAACTGGAGATCTGTTGCTGAAGATACCACACACTTTGGTCAGAGTACATGGAGAAACAAAGTTGGTTCTGAACAGGAAGATTCTTTTCACAGTACTGGCTGGGAAAGTCATCAACCATCTCCTCCACCTGAGAATCCTGTGAACTACATAGCCACAGTGGTGAGATATGCCCACGGGTGCAACAGTGGCATGACCGTTAAGGGGGAACCAACCATTTCCTGGTGGGACTTCAGGCTCACAGAAGGAAATACTTGCCTAATACTGCAGATCTGGTCGAGAACTCAGCTGGAGAGCTCGTGGGTCCCTGGGGTGAACCTACTCCAATTATTCTGCTAAATGGAAATAGTTTCAAACTGCCCTCTAAATTTGTGTCTCTATATCCGCAGATTAGAACACCTCTCAGATCTCATCTGAGAAGTGTCTTTATGCAGTAGGTGGCAGTTAACACAGAAACAACTGATCAAACGTAAAGAGAAAAAGGGTATTTATAGTCAGCCACAAACGTCTATATCACCTTGTCTCACCTGTTATTTAGGCTCTGAGACTATCAGATAAGAAAAGCTAGAAAGATTTTTAAGAGCCAGTGGTCATGGAGGACAGGGCCGTATCTTCTGGACATGACTGGACTGTTGCAGAAGAGAACTCACAGCAGCTGTGGCTGCCTGCACAAGACCTGAATAATATCAAGCCAGTCGATACTCTAGCATGGAAGGGCCAGGCGCTTGTGAGCACCTCAACTACTTGAGGCACCATCAGCAAGTGATGGATTTGGGGTGAGGGACAAATCAGTTTTCTTTAAGAGCGTGGTGGCCCGTAAGTCCAGTGGGTGGTCCCACTCTCATGAGTATATGGGCGGGACGAAGACTCAGTGGGCAATATTTTTTTAAAGGAACTAGATAAAAGGACACTACATTGAAAGGCGGTAGATAAGTGGCAGGTGGATACAGGAGGCAGAGACATTAAGGTGAAGAGTCAGTATGGATATGATCAAAATAATATTTCATGAAATTCTCAATAAAGTACATATTTAAATAAAAACCATGCTACAAGTCTGATTGACTGATTTGGAGAACTGGGACATTGCAAGTCCAGAACTAAGTTATCTTGGGTTGTTTTGCCCTCATAGATATCTATTTAATATGACCCAACATCCTTTTGATTATTAGACAGATCCTTTTGGAGGGATTAGGGGCATGTGATTGTGCCTTGTGTTTGTAACACGACGAGAAAGGGACTTGAGTGCTGAGGTCGTTAGGCAATCATCCCACAAGGCACTGGTGATGGACTAGCAAAGAGAAAGATCAACGGGCAGAGCTCAGTCAAGGAGTGTGACTGAGCACTTAGTCATGTGGGCAACTGGAAGATGCACAAGAAGCCTTCTAAGAAGTAAGGTGAGCACTCATCTCAAGAGTTCCCCACCCAACACATGAAGAATCGAGGTGTTGATGAATCAATCCCTCCCACTCGCAGCTGACAACTGCTTTGGAAGGCACACATACTTCTTTCCCAGCTCTCAAGGCATAGTTGTCTCCATTGATAGAGCAAACTGCAGGCAAGGACATGAGTTTGTGTACAGTTGGATGAACTGAGAGTCTGGAGGTAGATCTTCTGCTAGTTTGCCTCCATCTGTACTGTAATCCCATCAGACCATGTGTTTCTTTATTATCTCTTGCTTGGTGTAGCTGGAATGTGTTCTTCAAGGATTTTGTGTCCTATCAGTCAATTTTCCATTACTGTGATAAAATACCTGAGAAAACAAGAGAAGGAGGATTTACTTGGATTCCTATCTCAGTCCGAGGCTGGCTGGCTCCATTCCTGTGTATCTGAAGCAAAGCTAAACTATCGTAGTTGGGAGCATGTGGTAGAGTAAACCTGCTTACCTTAGATAACCCAGAAGCACAGAGGCAGAGAGAAAGGACTAAGGATCCTTGAAAAGCACTCCTGTATTGACCTTCATCTCTCTACTTAATCTATATCACCTTACAAAAACATCCCCCAACACACACACATACACGTATGTATTTATGAATCTGTTGATCATGTCAAAGTCTTCATGATCTCACAAGTTCTCCTAAGCCACACTTCTGAAAGCCTTCAAATACAATGCTTTTGGAAGATTTCCCATGTACAAGTCAAAATAGACATGGAAATTATGTACTCATTGCATATATTAAGAGAGGGGTATCACATAGCTGTTCTTTCAGGTGAGACTGACTGCTTGTTTTCTCGAAAGAGAGCAGATATGATTACTAGTAGGAGATCTGCATGGGATAGGGTGGAGTAGAATTCCTTTGTGAATGTATGAGGGATGCTCATGGGAGTATAAGGCCTTCAAGAAAGCCTTATGAGACTGTCTTCTCCCCAACATTCCAAATACATGACAGCCTTTTCAAAGACATCACTTTCTACAGTTGGGAACTGCTGGACCTCAGTCTCTCCTCCTCAGCCTCATGCTAAGGTTGCCTCAGATTCTAGTTTCTTTCTAAGATTGGTGACTGGCTCCTGATCTTGCCTCACGGCCTCTCTAGAATGACCTTCTGAAATGCTCATCGAGTGTGTTTGTCAGTGAGGGACTTGCATGTAGCCTATTCAATTTAGGCATTTTAGATCCTGATCTGTGCTTTATTTGGCATAATCATGGATTCTGTGAAAAACATGTTCTCCCCTCTTGAGATCCCAGGGTTAGCTTTACTTTGATAGGAATGGCCCAATATGCATCTAATCTCTACCAGAGGCACTGTGACTGATTTATTGATTCCACCTTATAACAACTCCTTGGGTTACCCTAGTTTCTCAGTATTTCATTTCCAGACTTAAGGATTAGAGGAAATCCACTGGTAAACATAAGGGGTAATAAAAATCAGAACACATGCATGCATGCACGCACAGAGAGAGAGAGAGAGAGAGAGAGAGAGAGAGAGAGAGAGAGAGAGAGAGGGA
>JADRCC010576714.1:16003-29055 GCA_019843855.1 Hylomyscus alleni
GGGAGGGAGAGAGAGAGAAAAAGAGAGAGAGAGAGAAAGAGAGAGAAATAGAGAGAGAAGGGGGAGAGAGACAGAGAGACAGAGAGAGACAAAGAGAGACAGACAGAAAGAGACAGAGAGAGACAGAGAGAGGAGAGAGATGAATACTTAAGAAAAACAAATCAAATCTTTCATAATAGCTGAACTAAAGAGTCCACTTCTATCAAGGATCAATTCTTTGTTACATCTTACATAATAGTTCACAGTAGGTCTTGTTTGTTTGTTTTTGAGTAGGTCTTGGTCTGCTAACACAGTCTGACATGCTGCCAACAGCATGGTGCTCTTGGCACATGACACCATGACCCTTTGTGGGAGAGAGTTGTTTGGCAATTGCTCTACCTTAAAAGATTACACATACTTTAGGGCTCAGGGAAAAGCTTGGGAGCCTTTTCCTCAAAAACCACTCATAGCAGCAAGATTTTTGTACACAATTCTTGAGATCCTCACATATTCCTCAAGCCTTGGTTCAAACTAAAACAGAAATAAACAAAACCCCAAAGCGTGCTCTAAAATCTTTGCAATCCTGCTACTAACTCTGAAGGATCACAAAGAACCCAGTCCTCATGTAGGGTATATCTAAGGCTCAAACGCCAGACAGTCCAGCCTGATCAAGCATCAGTAGGAGCAGGTGACAAGCAGACACTTGCACCCTTGTGATCTCGCGTCTGCCAGGATGAGCTGAGCACAGAACAAATGGCAGGTGTGTTTCACAGGACCAGGGTGCCACTGATTGGGGGACAGAGCAGAGAAGAGGAGGTGGCTCAGAGCTGGCTGATCTGATAAGAGGATTGGGTTACTGGGCTGCCTCCCCCCTTTCCCAGCACCTTCCACTGAGCAGCTGCGTGCGCTTGTTCTTTCTCAGTTAGAAAATGTTTCTCTGTCTAGGGCAGAGCTGCATGCCAGCACCCTTAAGCCAGCGGTCTTCCCCTGAACACACAGTGTTCTGTCATACGCTGCTTATGCCATGCTGTGCCCTCCATGGGGAACATGCCCCTCCCATCAAGGAGGCAGTTGATATGCAAGACTGGGGTCAAGTTATAGCTTCTTTGAACTGTCAACCAAATTCTGGGGTAGCTTTTGCTGCTCCCTTCTGTGTGGCTTGGCACCATGCCTGCCTGTCTTAGCAGTTTTTTTCCTACCAAGATGAAGGCCAGCTCCCTGCAGTTCTTGGGGACAATTGATTATAAACCGTTGTGGGAAGCCAAGGGCTTTGTGACACATAGTTCAGCTTAAAGGAGAACCAACTACTACCACTTTCCCAAACTACCATAATCCATAATCCCTAACTGCATTTTTATATATGTATTCTTATAGCCACAGAGAAGTATAGCTCTAACCTGTGATCAATGAAGCTTCTCTTTTTTTGTGGCAGGGAGAAACCATTACAGAAGGATGCACCTCATCAAAATACAGGGAATGGACTGTGAAGTGCCCAGCCCCAACTGATCCATCTGCAACATAACCTTTAACACCTAAGGCTCAGGGAGTAGGACATTCAAGAGAACAAACAAACAAACAAAAAAAAAAGGAGTCAGAGGACCAGGACATATGCTCTAAGAATGTCTCCTAAAGAGATGACCTTGCCACTTGTCTGCCCTATAGTGATGTGGGCAAGGGAGAGATAACCCCCCCACACACACACCTTGTCCCTCAAGACATGAGGTCTTAAGAGTAGGAGAGTTGTTCCAGTCTCTCTCATCCTGCAGAATTCAGGAGAGTGGGCTCTGCACCAGAGAGGTCTAAACATCTTGGGAATGAATTTTTTTTTCAGTGTCCCAGGAAGATTAACTAGGTTCCTTGGGTGAATCCATGTACAATGGGCCATTAAGTCAATGATGACCCTCAACTAGGGAGGATAGCTCCAGAGCTGAGACAGTTCCCGGGACCCCTGACCTGAGGAGATAATGGGGCCAGAGTTGAACTAGTCTTTGAATTTTTTCAAGGTCCTACCAAATATAATGGAACTAATATAGTAACCAATCAAGTTGTACTGATGTTACTGCTGCACTTCTAGCAATTGTGTTAGAGGTTACCTTCTGGAAAATTCCCCTAGCCCTGCCAGCTCCTCTGGTGGTTGCCATTTTGATGAATGCAACCCCTGCATGTTGGTAATTTCTGCAGAATAAACTCTCTTTGCCTTTGCACACTATTTGAGTCTGGTATCTTTTTTCAGCGATTCTCAGACTCTATCACCTCAGGTGGGCAGCACAATAAAGCTGGCTCTGCTGAAATGGGTTTAAATGAGCCGGCTCTGAGGGCATTAGAGTGGAAGCTGACTCTGCCCTTGCCCAGTTGCAGCACTGGAGGGAACACTGGAGAGCTCATCCTGGTGGTGTGGGTATGGTAGAGTTGGTAAGCTGACCAGCTCAGCTACTACCCAGGCCCATATCCCTGGTTTTCAGTTGTTCCACCCCAACATCTACCCCATCAATGTTGGAGAATTGTTGGAGCACATGAAGGGCCTGAACTACAGATTCAAAACTGCAGGATCTCCATAACACAGGGCACCAACAAGATATCTGCAAGAAATCCAGTGAGGATCTAGTATTGATATGTAGCAGAAGCCAGAGGCCTCAAACCAGACCAGTGATTCATTGCAATGAACATTTATAAGTGAAGAAGTGTGGACAAAGGGTATTTTGTGGAATACACTACAGATTCCACGTGGAGATTTATTTATGTTTTTTTGTTTTCTTTTGGTGTGGAGGTTGTAAGGGTGGTGAGTGAGTACAAAGGGGTGAGGAAATGAGTGGGGTTGGGGTACATGATGGGAAACTCACAAAGAATCAATTAAAAGTTAAATATTAAAAAAAAAAGAACAGCATCTAGAAGTATCAGGGAAGCTGCACCCATGAAACCTCAATAATACAGTTACCTAAGTCAGATATGAAAAAATGACAACATCAGTTGACATTTCAATGTGGTTGGGAGAAGTTTCATGATGTCTAACTCCTAGATGAAGAACTATAGACTCTTAATGGCTGCTGAGAGAGGGAGAACCAGTCTTCTTTACGAGTATGTTCCCTGATAGGATATTAAACCTCATTCAGTCAGCTCCAAATCCATCCATCCATCCATCCATACATACATACATACATACATACATGAGTCCATGAATCGACAAGTTAAATAGGGAACATGAAAGGAGTTGGAAGGAGAGGAGGAGGGGAAATGATGTAAATTTAGCAATCATTCAAAAATAAAAATTAACCTAAATTTAAAAGTAAGGGGGCAGAGATGACAGAAGACACTCCGGAGAAGCAGCAAGATTCATGAAAACTTCTTTCCTAAAAATAAAGACTGACTGGGCTGGAGAGATGGCTCAGCGGTTAAGAGCACTGACTGATCTTCCGGAGGTCCTGAGTTCATATCCCAGCAACCACATGGTGGCTCACAACCATCTGTCATGAAATCTGATGCCCTCTCCTGGTGTGTCTGAAGACCGCTACAGTGTACTTACATATAATAATAAATAAATATTAAAAAAAAAAAAAAGACTGGCCAGAGTTCAGAAGCAGCATGAAGTGGGAGCAGCACCTTGATACAGAGATGAAATTCATCTCAGAGGAAAATCAGAAGAGGAGATAGCCACTGGTGAGCTGGGAGCAGGAGAAGCAGCTGTGAAAGTGTAGGTGACATCTCTGACAGTGAATGCTCTGCACTACAGGCCAACCTCTCAGAGCAGCTCTGAGGTAAGAGCCCTCAATACCCTGATGGCAAGGAAGAGTACTCTGAAAGTGGGATTTATTCCAGGGCCCCAGTACTCAAAAGCCTCTGTGGAATAACATTGGTCATGCCTCCCAGTTGTTTTTCCTTTTCATTAACACTTGTGGCTTTGACTAAGAACTGCTGGACTCCTGCAGAAGCAGACCAGAAGGAGTTTGTCCAGTAACCCAGGTAGAGCACTGGGCAGATGTAAAGGTTGTCCCATAACAGGGACCTCTGTCACACTCTCATTGCATCTGAAAAGGAGTCCTCTGGTGATTGACTAAGTTCTAGAGGCAGAAGGAAATTCAGGATAGAACTCTAGAAGGGATAAGCAGGAAACAGCACAAGCTCCGCCTTACAGCAACCTCTTTAGCTGTCTTCTGAGACTGTTTCCATCTCTGTTAGAGGAACATGTTAGACTAATTTGTACATATATGTTACCCATGGGCCATATTATTGAAAAAAATCCTATCGTGGAAGTCCAGATGTGACCTGCAGGGGCCAAGCACTGTGCCCATGTTCAGCCTCAGATAACACCCCAGGGACAGGATTATCTCTCAGGAACATTGAAATCTGCAAAATCTGTTGACACCCACCACACTGAATTGCCTACTTTACCCTTGGGGTCTCAAACTCCGAAGACTAGACAAAGACACTAGAGGCTAACACTGTCTCCTTTAGGAAGCGGCAAAATAAGGTTGTTCTACTGGAGGGAGCCCCATAGGAGAAGCTGTATTTCCAGAGTAAGATGTGTCTGTTGGATTCAAGATAGTCTAGGAGCATAAACCCAAATTCATAGTTAACCTTTTCAATGAAACCAGAAATCAAGTGGATTTTTGTTTCTTTGTTGTTGAATCCAAATTTTGGTGTGTGTGTGTGTGTGTGTGTGTGTGTGTGTGTTGGATGGATTAAATGATTTTCTATTCACAATGCTTTTAAATATGTGTGTTGTTTTATAAGTACTTTAAAGAACAGCTGTGGGATTACAGAAAAAGTAAAAATAAATAAGGAAGTTCTTATCTATTCCTTTTCTGTCCTAAAATTTTGCACCATTGAAACGTTAGTGTAGTACTAGTGGAAGCCCACCATTCACATTTGATTTTATTCTTTGGACTATATTTTGGTAATATTTTTACAAATGTGGGAGAACATCCACTCTTACAACATCATACAGTAGGTTTCACTGCATTGGGCTCTACTCAGTCTCTCTGTAGCCTCTATCAGCCACAAATAGTTGACTGCCTTGATATCTTGATTGTTATATATCTTTGTCTCTCCACAATGTTATCTATAGATACTCTTTAACTTATGAAGCAACAAATCTATTACAAATTAAAAGCATTGTAAGTAGAAAAATGTATTTAGTACATCTAAGCTTCTAGATTCCCTGACTAGCATTGCTATTTCTCCCCCAACCCCGCACATGCACACAAATGTGTGTGTGTGTGTGTGTGTGTGTGTGTGTGTGGTGTCTATAGCTGTTTGTGTGACAGAGGTCAGAGGTCAACATTGTCTGCCTCAATAATTCTCTGTCTTAACTTCTGAGACAGAGTCTCTTGTTAAACTACAGCTTATCATTTAGCTGGCTAAATTCTAGGGACCCTCCTGTCTTTTCCTTCCTAATGCTGGGATTACAAATGTGTCTAGCTTTTACCATGAGCTCCAGGAATTGCGAATCATTTCCTCATGCTTACACATCCTGGACTTTACCAAGAGAGCCCTATCCCCAGCACTGAGAATGGATTGTTTACCATCAGGAGCACACAACTACCTGAGATCAGAGCTTGCGGCCACTCCCATGTATACATGTGTTGAAGTCTATACTACTAGTCTAGGGAAAGATCAGAATTAGGAATATTCTAAACAACTCTATCGAATGTCCTTCACTTTGTACCGCCACAGAACTGAGAAAATTGGGTATACTTTGAACTACATAGCATAGGGTCTTTTCAGGCTAGCTTTTTTCTTTCATTCAGTAATAAGCGTGTGCATCTCCTGGTTTTAACCACTGATCACTCATTGAAATTTTAACGGTTTTGTCCAAGATTGAAACATTCCATCCTGCAGAGGCACTCTTTACTCAGAAAGGTTAACAACTCAAAATAGCTTCAGGAAGTTCCTGAAACTGACCAGATTCTCTAGGCCTCTCCCTCTCGGAGTGAACAAGTGAAGCTTCTGAAAGTCACTTACAGACAAACTAAGCTGCAGAAAAGAATCTGAAACCAGAGATGTTGCCTAGAATAATCAGGGACCAGCTAAGCTGCCTCAGAGAGGTTGAAGACACCGTTCTCCAGCCTTCTTACCGGCTTGTAGGCTGTGCAGTGTGCTCTAGGTTTCCAGCATTTACAAACTGTTTTGTTGCGGGAAATACTAAAAATGAAACAGCATGTTCCTGCACATGTGCTGGAAACTCTCTGCCCTGCTGGCTCTATCTCTACCTGCCAATTCTCTGGCGGGGCCAGAGCTCCCAGGTTCCTCTCACTGCCACACATTGACTGTCCACCCCATGGTCAGCCATCACACCACCCATCAACCCAGTTGAATAAAAACTCTAGAAGTTTATAATTAACCAAACAGATTTATATATCAATAAATTCTCAGTTTACAAGATGCCAATACAATAATTTCAGAACCAATTGACAATGATAAAAGCTTTACCCCAATCATTCTAACTTTATGATAACATAAATTCCTGTGGCTGGTTAAAGCCACACTGGTTCACATCTGCCTCCATTTTTACCTTCCTCCTTCTCCTCCTGAGAAGTTCTCTGTTGTCTCTGCAACATTCTGCTCTGCCTCCCTTTTCCCTGTCCAATCACAGGTCTCCTGTGACCCTGTCTCAAGGAGACAGTGGGTTTTGTTGACACAGATGTCTAAGTCATTTCTGCTTCTATAAGTAACTCCTCATTCATACCCCTGTAAGAAACCCCCAGCAAAACTCATTAGTCATCAAATTGGACTTTGTTGTTATCTGTACCTTGGTCTATCATGGTTTCCCTATGTGAGGTGAGTAGATGTGTGTGTGGTATCTCCTCAGGAAACGTTTTGTCACAACTTTTGTACAGTCCACAAATCCAACAATGCAGACCTTTAACCTACACAGTTCTCTGAATTGCATGAGAACAGACCTTTATCTTGTAAGAAAGCGGGCATTGGAAGCAAGAAAGGGACGTAATGAGTCAAAGGTAGAGGTATAACTGAGTGGCAGGTCACCACCAAGGGGATGAGTTTTGCTGCCCCTTTTGATGAGCTCTCCACCTCAGCAAGCTTACCTTTCTGCTTTGACCAACTGTGGAAATACCATACCTCAGGAACCTGTTGGGTTCTTCTCTCTCCAGCTCCTTTCCATGCTTGCTTCAAAAAGAAAAGTCAGTGAATAGCCAGAGTCCTAGCTGTGCCAGTGCTTGCCAAGGGCCGCAGGCACATCCTAATAAGATGTAGCAGCCCTGGATGCTGGCAGGAGAACCCAGTGAGAGATGGATAGTATTTCTTGGGGGTGGGGCTTTTGGTTTATTTTTATATTGTTGATAAAAGACTCCATGTTTGCGTTTAAAGCCCATGGAAGCAGTTTAGGCATTGGGTCATATCAGATGGACCTCAGTTTAAATGGTAGCATTGTTTCTGCTGACTAGTGATCTTGTCTAAGTTCACAACTTCTTGGCCTCCACTTCTCATCTAAAAGAAGTGTATGTAAATTCCTTCTCTTAATTTTCTTCTTTTTGGTGGAGGGGGAGAAAAATCACATTTATTAGTTAAGACAACTACAGGCTGGACACAACACACATGCTAAAAAGTGGACTATCTTTTAAAACTTCAAAGGTAATTTTTTCCAAGCCCCACAATCATTTCCATAATTATTTACAAAATAAAAGGTCCACATTAAGACACTGAACAGTAAAATATGTAATAAATGCTCCAAACTACACCTATACTTAAAAATCATGAATCTGACTAGCCATGCCATTGAAAACCACTCAGAGTACAAGATGATGAACCAGTTTTCAATGTTATCAGCCCTGGAAAACACGCCCAGCTCCCACCTCCATCACATTCTAATTGGTTTTAACATTTTATAAATAAGGCATTAACAATAAAGTCCATTTAAAAAAAAAAAACTAAATGAACTTCCTTTAAGACTTTTGTCCTGGGCAGAACCACCATTTTCTGGGAAGACATTTAGACCTACTTCTAGTCATTCTGAAACGAAGCTGTTTGCTGGTGATCCCACTTAAATCTAAAGCTTACCCTCCATCTTTCTAGCTGTAGGCCCATGCTGAACCTAACCCGGAAAACTTTTTACTGAGCTTTTGGTTATGACGCCTGATGCTAGTCTTCCTTTTCTTGAGGGGCAGGTGTTGCAAGTTCCTTGGACACAGAAACTGCTCATTAGTGGTGAATTTTATTACTAGAAAATAGAAGCTTAGTTCCAGTTAGGTGTTATCTTTGATTTGAGACTAGTTAGTAAAGCATTATGAATTCACAGGCCAATTCTCTGTCCTTATGTATTTAAAAACTTGTTATGAAATATTTTTAGCATGTTTTATTTTCTTGAAGCATGGCATGCCCTACAGCCTAAACCAGCTATAGACTAGACTAGCTTGGAACTCGGTATGTAGCCTTGGCTGGCCTCAAACTCATGATCTTCCCACCAAAGCTTCCTAAAGGCTGGGTCTGCAGGTGTCCATCACCATGCTCTGCTTTAAGGAACTGTAAGTCTTTTCATATACACATGTATTGTAACTGTATACCTCAATGAATATTCACAAAAAAAAAACCCACACTATATATGCCGTCTGCATGGTAAAGTTTCCCTGCAATAGCTCTGCTCATATATTTCTGTGTATGTCTGTCTGCTGCTGCTCTTGCCCTACACTGACAGAACTGAGCAGCTGACATGGAGACATATGGGGTGAGGCTCAGAATGCTATGCGGTCCCCAAGTAGAAAACCTCGAGGCCTAAGCAGTATTCCATCGTGTAGATATACTTGGTTTTGTTTATTCATTCTACTCTTGGGCAGTCTGTCTCTCCTTTGGGATGCTAGGAATAGTCAGCTGGAACAACTCATGTATGTTCTTGGCGAAGCATGTGTATGCAATTCTGTGTCTGTTCCTAGGGATGGAATGAGTAGAACCCAGGGAAGATGAAAGCTAACCTCACTGTAACTTCCTATCTTCATGCTGGTACTACTGTCCTTCCTGGCAGGGGCCAGGGACACTTCCAGTTGCTCTTGTCCTTTCAGTATTGGCAGTTTTCAGTCATTTTGTCTGTCTTCATGTTTATGCCTCCTTTCTCGACGCATGGTCTCTGTTTTTGATTAGACACCTCCAGAGACAGCATTCAAGCTTCTAGGGGCAACCATTTCTTCTCGGACACGTCTAATCCCTTAGAAAGCTCTCTCTCTCTTTTTTTTTTTTCATACAGTAACCTTTCAGATATTTAAAACTCGGTGCTTATTTTCACACGGAATGCCTCAAGCTCTAGGAAAAGAACCCCAAGTACTTCCAGCTTCTTCAACATTGCTCAGTTACATGCGTTCACACTTCTTTGTCATCCTGGCAGCTGCACGGACATAGTGTTTCTGGGCTTCTGGTCCCTCTCTATGAAGTGAAAGATTTCAGGGCAAAGAACATTAGGGTCATTTAACTTCCATCATTCTGTGTAAATATTAGCATGAGGGACTCTTCAAGACATGCCTCATCTATCAGTAAAACAGGAGGGCACTGTATCCCTGAAGCATTCCTGGCAGCTCTCTTTGCTGTCCACTGACAATGGAGAACGGACACACTCCTTCATTTATAGTTCCTGAGTGATAAGGATATTTCTGCAGCATCCTTTGGCTCAAGATTATCAGCCTGATACAGGTCTTTCTTGTGAGGAGCACTGTTCTGGCAGGAAGTGGTGGGGGGTGGATTGTGTGCCTGGGGGATGCTGTGGCATCATGGGAGGCTGTAACTGTGCCAAATGCATCTTAAAAAGGCAAGAGTCATGGGATATGTCGAGGTCAATGAACATCACAGGAGGCCGCAGGCTAAGTGGCCAACTCTGGGAAGAGAGGAGGGGACTTAGCTTTTGTCCCGTCTTTGGCCTAGTATATTGCTCCCTTTGGTGGTAAGATAGTGCCAGCATCACCCCAAACATTTTCAGGACACACTGCATTTATATAATATAATTCCCAGGATGTGCTCTTCTCTGGCACAAGTATGAACAGCATGTAAAGACCAGGAGACAGGTCCCTGAGTCCAGGTGACAGATGGTCTCCTGATATCTGAATTGGGCAAAACCAGGTTTTATTTAACTGATGCAAACTGTGCCAAAATGCAAAAGTAGGGTGGATAAAGAAAAAAGTAATGATTTGGCCTGTAAACTGTTAAATACCACAGAGGGGAAAAAAAGAATATCGTCAAAGAAAACACAGCTCCTAAGTGTTGATTAATGTAAGCCTTATAATTACTCCACGCAGCGGACACTATCATTCCATTCTACTGCTAGGAAGTTTGAGACTTCCTCCAGGCACTCATGAAAGAATGAGGTCAGTATTCATGCTCAGGCATTGAAACTCCAGAGTCTTCGCCTGGAAACATCCATGCCACGGTAGGTGAGACACAAGAAAGCTTCCTGCTTCAAGGAGACAGACCATCACCTGCAGGTCAGAATCAGGCAGTGGCCAGTTGTCGGATCTCTGTGTTAGAATAGTGAGCTGTGCGAAATCCAGTGGGAACAAATCTAGCCTTTGCCTGATTTTAGAGACTAGGGAAGGGGGTTTCAAGGTCATGGGACTTACTGGCAGTGCCACTAACAGATACAAAGAATCATTCCAGGAGGAAAGGAGGTTCCTTTAAAGCACTTGGCTGTCATCAGGAGGGTCAAGAAATGCTAGGCAGACTGCAAGTACGGACATTCACTCTGGAGCAAGTCTAAGTCTCCCAAGGTCACACTGCCAAAACAGGGAGGGAGAGTGAAATGTAGACTCAAGTCTGTCTTACCACAGAACTCGTGGTTCACTGGACCCTCTTCTTTTTGCTAAACCTTGTGCAAGACAGTTCTCTCTTGTCTTTCTAGGCACAAAGGATGCAATCAGCTGAGAAGAGGACATTCAATAGTAACAATACAAGGTGCTAATGACCCCACATTTCAACTATCCAATAGGGATGTCCATACCACTGCATTCCCTATCTTCTTGCCCAAAGTAGAATACACACGTTTCCCAGGCCCTTCATTCTGGGGTTGCACATTAGCATGCTTTGGCCAGCGTATTAGGTGGGGAGTACACTGGGGATTTCCATTTGCTTCCTTTTTCTGCACACCATCTCTGAAAGAAGGACAAACCAAGTCTAACTCACCCTCCCCGCAAGCAGGAAGGTGGAAGCCAGAGGGAGCTGAGTTGCCATAGCTAAAATGTTCCAGCCAAGCACAGCCTATAACAGAGTACCCATTGAACCTGCACTAGAGAGCAAGCTTGGCTGAACTCGACACAGATCAGCTGACTCCCAGCCAACTGGGCACAGCTATGATAATCAGATAGCTGTTGAAAGACAAGTGTTGGCAGTTTAAACGCAGCGATGCTAATTTTCTGTCTCTTGTGCTGAGACCTTCTAGAAGATGTCCAGTTAAATAAATTAACATTCCTCTCTTGGCCATTCCTAAGTTGTCTCACTTTGAACTGACCAACACAACTCCTTCACTAAGACTGTTAAGAAGTACATTGCATGACCATCTAAATAAACATTTAAAATTATCAACTTACATATTGATATTTTGTGGGTATATGTGAGGTACATGTGCACTCTGTGCGGAGGCCAGAGAGCAACTTACAGGAATCAGCTTCCTCTTGTAATCCTCTTGTAACCATGTGGGCCCCAGGGATTGAACTCAGACCATCAGCCGTGGCAGCAAGCATCTCACCTGCTGAACCCTCTTGCTCGTTCATAACCAAGTTTTGAAACAAGGAGTTTTTATTTTTAATTTTCTACATGCCCTACATTTGGATGAGAGCCAAATCGTTCATGCTTGAAAGCTTTTATGAGGTCAGTGCACTTCCTGTGTTTAGTTTGGGCATGTCTGTGTTACAGACCGTCACCCTTCACACCCTTCACACAATATTAGTTTGATGGAACTACTTAGTGGGATTGTGTTATTTGCTTTTCTTACAGTGCAATTCTAAGAACAGTTAAGGATTCTCTTAGACTTTGGCCTACGATAATTATTTTTAATACAGAATTTCCATATAAAAATACAGTCAAAAATTTATTTCTTCAACTTAAAAAATCCAGAACAAGTATCTGGGAAAAAAAAAAAGCAGAGATCAATTATAAAAGACAGGAGGTGCACTGTACTTTGTGTACTTTAAAAATATCTCCCCATATACACTCTGAGATTATATATAAAATATATATGTGTATACACACACATATAAGGGTGCTTTTAACAGGACATTAAAAAGACAACATGAGGCCTAGAGAGTTGGCTCAAGTGGTTAAAAGAACTGACTGCTCTTCCAGTGGTCTTGAGTTCAATTTCCAGCAACCACATGGTGGCTCACAACCATCTGTAATGGGATTTGATGCCCTCTTCTGGTAAGTCTAAGGAGAGCAACAAGGTACTCACATACATTAAATAAATAAATGAATAAATAAATAAATAAATAAATCTTTTAAAAAAAGAAACATGAAAGCTCTGTGCAGGAATGCAAAGTTCAGAATTGTTGCTATAAGCTATGAAACATTTGATTAAGTCATGACCTTGGTTTTTTTTTTACTAGCAGAAAGCATTCAAGAATCTTTGCATGGGCGTGCATTTCACACAGAGCATGAATCCTTGCCCCACTCAGCATGGCACTCTGAGCTTAATGCTGGGCTTAATGCTAGACTAGTCGCAAGAGCTAAGTCTGCGGTGGTATCACTGGGGCATCTGCTTCATAGGCCCTTTCATGGGCTGCGGTCTAGGCATCAGTTGATTGGCTCAGTAAGCACCTAGGGAATCTGCTCGCAGAAAAAACTTAGATGAACGACTTAGGAAAGCATTTATTTGGAGTCATGGTCTCAACCTATTACAGTGTCGGATGTTATAGAGAAGAGCAGTTGCCATTTGGTGGCCAGGAAATATACACAAGATACCCCATACTAGCTGGATTCCTCCTGCTCCTTAGTTTCCAAGTTTCCAACCTATGGGATGGTACCAGTCATGTTCAGGGAAGGTAGTTCCCACCCCCTTCCCCAGTTTGTTCTCCTTGAACATTCTTCCTAGGTAAATATGTATGGATGTTTTGAAAAAAAGTGTGTGTGTGTGTGTGTGTGTGTGTGTGTGT
>JADRCC010576715.1:0-20928 GCA_019843855.1 Hylomyscus alleni
GGGGCGTATAGACGACCCAGGGGTTAAGAGCATAGCATACACTGCTCTTGCAGAGGACCGGAGCTCAGCTCCCAGTGCCCATGGTCAGACAGTCTGTAATTCCAGCTCCATGGGCTCTGACTTCCTCTGCGGGCCACTGCGCTGATGTACCCTCTCCATAGGCAGGCATACACATAATTAAAACTAATCAAAATAAATCTAAAAAAATGAGATGAACAAGATTGTAATTTTACAGTATTAAAACTGGTCCCGTCAGGACAATCAGGGCATCAGGGTACTTCCTGGGTAAGCCAGCTGTTCAGTCACTGTAGGTTGAGTGACATGTTTGAAGGCCAGAAGAGCCTCATGCGGGAAAAGAACCATGGGGTGCTTTATAAGAGTGGACACACCTCTTACTGGCGGGACCACTGTTGTACCCTCTAATGTGGAGAGACAGGGAACCCTAGACATTCAGCATGACCAGTCTCTGGAAATAGCCAATGTCCACCCAAAGGGTAGGGAATGAAAGCAGTTTGCACTGGTCTCAGAGTGCTGGGAGCCATCCACCGACTCTGAGTGCTTCGCTCACACTGCCGTGAGCCATCTTTGCTGGCAGCCTGTCATAGCTACGGTCACCCTCCTTGTATGGATGAGCAAATGAAGCCTTATAGGGTAGAGGAAGGGGCTGATCTGAGAGAGACAGAACCTGGGAAAGGATTCGTGAACCATCCCAGAACCAGCCTGGGTGTGATGTGCTCTGATTTCTGAGTGGCTACTCTATCCCAGAGAAACCCAGCTTCCTCTCAGAGTCCCTTTGAAAGCCTCAGATAAATCTAACATTAAAATAGCTGCCTTGGGGGCAGGAGAGTGCAGCTCAGTGGGCACAGCGTTTGCCTGGCTGGCATGCAGGAAGCCCTGGGTACCTTATTCATGAGTACCATATTAAACTAGGTTCAATGGATGCGGAAGAACAAGGATGAAGAGTCCAAGGTCATCCTTGGCTACGCACCAAGTTCAAGAGCAGTCTGGGTTTACCCTGAGACTCTGCATTTAAACAAGCAAGCAAGCAAACAAACAAACAAACATCCTGTTTGGAGAAAAGCGCCAGCCCAGCATCCTCCCGTAAGGCTGATTTTTGTGACTTAAAAGCACCATTTTCAAATAAGACTTGGGGTTGCACCGAACCAGTTCCACCCCACCCTCTCCCTATTGCTGGGTACCCAGCTTCCCTTCTGCACCAGCCCCTATCAAAGACGGCTTGGGTGCAGGCACCCCAGAAACTGGAGACACCAACTCACTCATGAAGTTGACGACTGGGGTCTTCTTGGTCTTTGAGGGTCTGGCCACCCTGGGCTGAACCCAGACATGGGTTTCCTCAGGAGCAGGGGGCGATTCCACCTCGTTCATCATATCCACCTCTGGCTTCTGATTGTGAGTCTTTTCTGATGGTGGTAAGGGAAAAAGAGAACATGCTGGATTCAACCAAAATGCCCTTCACTTTAGTTTTTGTTTTTGTTTTTGGGGTTCTTTTTTAGAAATTGTCTTTATTTACATGTCATATGATATCTCCTTTCCCAGTTTTCCCTCCAAAAAAATTAATAAATAAAAGAAAAAAATTTTAAAAAAAACCCTGTTCCCTCCCCCCTCTCCCTGCTTAAGAACCCACCCTCTCCCGCTTTCTGGCCCTGGCGTTCTCCTACACTGGGGCAGTATAGAACCTTCACAGGACGAAGGGCCTCTCCTCCCATTGATGACAGATTAGGCCATCCTCTGCTATACATATGCTGCTGGAGCCATTAGTCCCACCATGTGTACTCTTTGGTTGGTGGTTTAGTCCCTGGGAGCTCTGAGGGTACTAGTTAATTCATATTGTTATTCGTCCTAAGGGGCTGCAAACCCTTCAGCTCCTTGGGTCCTTTCTCTAGCTCCTTCACTGGAGACCCTGTTCTCAGTTCAATGGATGGCTGTGAGCCTCTACTTCTGTCTTAGTGGAGTACTGTCAGAGTCTCTCAGGAGACAGCTATATCAGGCTCCTGTCATCCAGCACTTGCTGGCATCCACAATAGTGTCTGGATTTGGTGATTGGGAAGGATTCCCAAGTGGAGCAGTCTCTGGATTGTCCTTCTTTCACTAAGATGGGGATCTTACTGTATGGACCAGGCTAGCCTCAAACTCAGAGATCTACTAGCCTCTGCCTCCCACATTCTAGGGAGATCCTTAGCCACTAGATCCATCCCTAAAATCCTCTTTGGAAAAAACACCTTACAGACTGAACTCCTTTGCGATTTGGCTTCACAAAGAGTCATTTCATCTGTAGAGAGGAGGTTATGCTGGGGACAGGCCCGCTCAGGTGGAATTCTACCAGCCCTGAGGATGGTCAGCTCACGTCCATGTTTACTCTGGACCTCAGAGAAGCAGCCCTGCGTGGGGGTGGGGTGCAGCAGCCACGCCTGGATGTCAGAGCTCACTTGTCCCATCTCTTCTTCCACACGACCATCTGCCTCAGTTCCTACCCGTAGCTCCAGAGTTGGAGCTCTCTCGGAGGTCCCTCTGTTTCCTAGTTTTGTTGGGGCAAAGTCACAAAGACCCATGCCTTATTTCTATCCCTAGTGGCAGGGACCACTCCCCTGGCTCAAGCCATGGTTCAGCCATGGAGATTTGCTGTCTTAACCCTGGACCAGGCTGAGCACAGTGACTAATGACTATAATCTCAGTGTGTAGGAGGAGGATGCAGGAGGATTGCTTCAAGTTCAGGGTCAGCCTGGTTATATTGTTAGTAACATGACTATCTAGGCTACATAAGGAGACCCTTATGCCCTGGTTGGTTTTCTATTGATGCGATAACCACCAGGACCAAGAGTGGAAGGGAAGGGTTTACTTGGCTCACGGGGTACTACAGTTCAGTGAGGAAGCCAAAGCAGGAACCTGGAGGCAGGAACTGAAGCAGTGGCCATGGCGGAACACTGCTTACTGCCTTGTTCTCCATGCTTGCTTGGCCTGCTTTCTTATACAACTCAAGAAAGACTGCCTGTCCAGAGATGGGACTACCCACCGTGGGCTGGGCCCTCCCATATCAACCATTAGTCAAAAAAAAAAAAAAAATTGCCCAGCCCCAAGACATGCCTCCTGGCCAGGCCGATGGAGGTGTTTTCTCAGCTGAGGTTCCCCCTTCCCAGGTGACACTAGATTGTGTCAAGATGCAAAACAAAACAAACAAACAGAAAACCCTAACCAATACATACTCTCTGTCAACTTAAAAAGCAGGGCATGTCACACAGACCTGTAATTTTCACACGCCAGAGGCTGAGGTAGGAGAACTGTGAGTTCAAGGACAGCCTGGACTACATAGCGAGATTCAGTCTCAAAACGTATTATTAGACCTGGTACATAGAACTATCCAAAAACCCTGTTCCATGGTTTCAAAGATGGCAGCTTAGTTGGCTGCCATCCCTCCCTCAATCGTTTCCCACCCAAGGGCATCCTGTACTCTCTCTTCTCCATTACCATGACCCCCCCCCACCTTCTGCTTTAAAGCACTTCAGTTTGTGGGCTGAACTGTATGTGAGGCTCTTAGCCTCTGCTCTGCTCAAGAATCTCCACAGGACAACGGAAGTGGCTCCATCCGCAAGTAGACTACTGGGACACCGCACTGACCCCCAGCAAAGCAGAGCCTGAGAGTGGGCTGGCCACCCACACTACCTTACCCATGGTGAGCCCCCAGGCAGTCCCTCTGAGGACTACAGTTCTCCACAAGAGTCTGTATGGCAGAGCCAGGAAGTGCCCTTCCACACACTTGAGGTGAAAGCCCAAGAGACTCCCTGATGTCCAGTAAACCTAGACACACCTCCCTCACTGACCCTTTGAAGCTCAGCCCACCCACCTTGACCTTGCTTACTAACACTCCCACAAGCCAAAGAAGGGGGCGAGTGCCCCTCCCCCCCCAGGCTGTCAGTCTGCTTCATAGGAAAATGCTGTCTCCGGTGCAAGAGTCAGACTGTCGTCAGTGGATGAGTTTGGGCCAAGACTATTTCAAGAAGGAAAAGTGAAGCAGCCACAGGCCTGTCTGATTCCACAGAGGCCCATCATCCCCAAGGGCTGTCTTCTTAGAGCAGCAGCCTGGGTTTTGATGTCCCCCAATAGCAAGACAGGTATCCAAATGAAAGGCCAAGAAAGGTGAGGTGCCCCTGTCTTTCTAGGCGAGCACTGGGCAGTGAGTGGGAACTGACTTATGCCAGGCTAGCCCTGGCCTGAGAGGAGAAGGGACAGGGAAGGTAGAGGATGAAGAAACACACATATGGCTGGCTGTAATTTCATCTTTGCTACCAGGAGCCCCAGCTTCATGGCCCACCATACCCCCAATATCCCATATATGGGAGAAGCTCACCAAAATCCAAAGTGAACAAGCAATTCAAACCCCACTCCCTGAGAGCCAAGGAAAAAGAATGCCCAGCAGCGTGGTCTAAAGTAACCAAGGCTGGAATCCCTAAAGCACGCTAGCACCGGCTCTGAGCTGAACCTCCCCAGAGCCCCTGGGCTGCACAGGCAGCCTCAAGGCCCGCTGGATCAATGCAAGCATTCACAGGCCCCTCACTGACGGCGGGGCTGTTTGGGCATGGGCTGGGTTTCTTCCACTGGCTTTAAAAACTGATGACTTAAAAGCCCAGCTTCCCTGAGACAAATCTGGTTTGGGAGGGTCTGAGGTGGGCTCGCTCTCTCAGAACAAGGGCGAGCAATCCTGGTCCCTAGCCCCACTCATCAAAGTGGAAAACTGAAAACCATGTACCTAATCCATGGGATGCCACAGGGATGTGTGACCCAGAGGGATTTGGGCACTCCCTGGTGACCATCCCTGCACAGACCAGGCTCCGGGTCCCCCAGCTCTGAGTCTGGTGACAACTGAACCGTCAGCCCTCTTACAACTCTCCATCTTTCTGCTAGAAAACCACTTCGTACATGAAGACTCTGAAGCTCATAGAGGTGAAAGGATGTAGAGGACCTGTCTAAGCTCCCAGAGCTGGGATGTAGCTGGCCAGGGAGCCGGGTTCCTCTCCAGCCTGCTATCCCCCACAGGGAGGTGCCGGATAGAAGGAAACGTCTATCCTTATCCTTAAGTCCCGTGTCCCCATTATAGGTCATGGCCCTAAGGGTGCCACGACACACCCTTATTTAGTGGCTTATGTAGATAAGCCGAGTTAGGGGAGGTTTTCTGCATGGCTAGCTGAGAAAACCACAGTGCCTGCCAAACAGAGTTGGGTGTTTTCCACCACAAATAAAGGAATAAGCCCACGGGCACCGTAGGATGGGTAAGCCAGTGTCTGGGGCCTCTGTGTACTCTGGCTGCTTGAAAGAGCTCTCTGTGGAGGTGAGGGTCTCTATTCACTGGCATGCAGGACACACCTGCACACACGCACGCACACGCACACACACACACACGCGCACACACACACACACACACACACACACACACACACACACAATGACCCCTCATGCCCTGGGGCACACCAGCAGCTGCAATAACAGGACAATCAGGTACTTGAGGAGTCTGGGGCTCATGGGAACACAGTGGCAGGTGCATGTCTGTCTGACATCCAGAGACTCCCTGAAGGCAGAGATAAAGACTTGTCTCCAGGGAAGAGCTGTCACAGGGACTTGGCACAAGGCATGGGACAGACTGAGAGGAGCGTCCAAATTGTTCCTGCATCCGTCCCGGACCTCTGGTGATGCCCTTCACATCAGCTAACTGGAGTGGCAGAGGGCCTACTGTAAGCTATGACCTCTGCTGTTCCCCATCCCAGGGTCCAACACACTGACCCTATGTTCATCTCAGAGACAGTACAGGCAAGAGGGTCACTACCTCCCCTGCAGCAGAGCCCACTCCCTACCCTGTTAGCCCAGGCCAGCTATTAGAACTGCACAGACTAGAAATCTCAGCCACAGACGTCTGCCTAGCTGGCGATCTCAACCCCTCTTCTGAGACACGACTTCCGAGTGCCAGAACTTTTGCAGAATGTAAAGAGCGTTTTAGGCTTGAGAACCTGTGGTGTTTATGGTAGGAAGAGAAATGGATGCTTTCTAAGCAGCCCAGTGGGAGCCAACAGAGCCAGGCTTGCAGGTTCCCCTGGAGACAGAAAGCAGCCTGTGCCCCAGCTGCCTCAGGCCCAGGCAGCCTTGAGAGCAGTCACTCTCAAAAGGAAAAGAGAGCCATGTTCAGGACAAGGTGCCAGTGCCTGGAGTTGATTGGGAACCATTCTCTTTGAGTTTCACGTTTAATCACCTCCATCTTTTTGTGCAGGTTTTTGTTCGGGGAAGTGAAACAGAGTCTTACTATGTAGCCTACGCTGATCTCAGATTCACGGCAATCCTCCTGCCTCAACCACCTGAGTGCTGGGATGACAGGTGTGAACTACCACTTCTGACTTAAAGCCATCTGTGTTAAGCAGACTGTACATGCTCATAAGGCAGGTGGTGGGAGGGGTTCAGATCAAGGCCAGACCCACTGTCCACTGGGAGCAGGCCAAGGAGCTGCCTGTGAGGGGCATCTCAGGACAGTGGTGTCTGCAGGGGGCAGGGCTGGCTGCAGGGGTGAGTCTGGACTGACTTCACTCCCACCTCAGCCATCACAAGGTGTGGCTCAGAAGCCAGAAGCCACCCCAGGGCTATGGCCCTGGCACCACCTACCTCGGTAGCACAGGTTGTTCTGACAGCCTCCTCCATAGCTGGACGGACACGCGGAGCAGGGACGGCCATGCTTGTAGGGGGCCTCGCCGATCCAGTTTCCCCTGGAGACAGAACAGAAACACCATGAAGAAGGTCATCCTTTAGGCCCAGGGGTCCACCAGGGGACCCCAAACAGAGTCCCCAATAGGTCTGGGTAAGGGAAAGGCAGCTGCTTGGCCTCCCCTTCCAGCACCAGTCAGCCAGGAGGCTCTGGGCACCGTGATGAGAGCCTGTCACTGTCCACTGTGTAGGGAATGGCTCCCTGGATGACATATGTGGCTCAGACCCATCTAAGTGACCTCAGCCAGTGTCTCCAACCCCGAGCTCTCTGGCTCACTATTCATTTAGTGGGTGGTCACCAAGACAACCCTCAGTCAAAGCTCTTGATAGTATCTATAATGCAAAGAGGCCCACCAAGGTGGCCTGTGGTGGCTTTCTAGAGAGGCAGGAGCTCCCACTAGAGCTAACGAGATACTGCGCAGACACCTCTGTGTACCCTGTGGCCTACTCCAACGGCCAAAGGGTGATGACAACCCTGAGCCAGGGAGGGAGGTGACCCGCATTAGGGTAGGGGTCTTGCTTCCCCCTCCGCACCATCACAGAACACTCTCCTCTCTATAGGCCCAGCTGGACAGTTGGAACAATCTCTGGACGTGACTGTGGACCCCACCGTTCTAAGCCCTCAAGTATTTGGGCTGGGGATACACAGTGGGGGGCACTGAGGTAAACTTCAGTGGGACATCGGGCATATACCGAAATGTCCCCAGCTGTTCATGGGAGAGTGTAGTGGTCTCCTTGCTCACAGGGGTTTTATCCTGCTCCCCGAGCCCACTACTCCTCAGCACCCTAGACTCTGTTTCCTTAAAGATTGGCCACACCTCCAGGTTCCAGACCCATAAGGGCAGAGACCAGTGTTCACTGAGCTAGCTGGCCTTTCCAGCTAGACAGCAGATGGCTAGGTTTCCAAACCTTAGACTAGCCCACGGATGGCACTGTCTGCACACATGAGGCCACAGGGACAAGAGCCAGGCACATCTTGCTCCATTCCCAGCCTCTTGTACATCAATCCCTCGCTGGTTCCATGATGATGTCCTGAGCGGCTAAGAGCCTAAGAATGCCTCTTAAAGGGAAAGGCCGCGGGAAGTGTGGAATATTATACAGCAGTCAACAAACTGTCTGTGGATGGGTCTCACAGGCAGTGCCCCACCCCATTTGGAATGAAGGCAGCCAGTATGGGCCTTTAGGAAAGTAATGCTAATGCAATCCAGAGAGTAGGGCCCTGCTCCTGGAAGACAGGAACCCTCACGAGAGGAGTTCCGAAGCGCATGGTCGCTTCTGATTAGAGCTGCCAGCATTTTTTTTTTTTAAACATAAAGATTTAATCCAACTTGCACCTTCACTCTCTTTGCACCTTCAGCTGAGCTAGGAATTGCCTCAGAGACAGAGCCTGCAGGAATGTGGCTGCTCAGCAGCCACCCCAAAGCCACGCTCCACGGTTTCTCCAGTCTTTTCTCCCTCCCAACCCCACAGTTCCCCACCTCCGCCCTACTCCCCTATGTTACTTTATTCCTCTTGTAAATGAGTATGTCAGAGAGCCCACCACAGCGCCTGTGCCCGTGCCGGGATGGCGGCCAGCATGGTTGTTCAAACCACAGGCTGCAAATGGGGGGGTTAGCTCTGTGCTCTGCTCTGTGAAGAGAGCAGCTACACTGGGCAGACCTGGTGTGGCCTGCTTAGGAAAGGAAGGAGAAGCTGAGAGACCCGGTCTGGTGGGAGGTCATGTGGGTCCCGGGAATCTAACTCAGATCATCACACTTGGAGGCAAGCCCCTCTACCTGCTGAGCCACCTCACTGGCCCCAAGAGCTATGTTTCTGATTAGAGGACTCAATCTCTGGTTCTACTGTAGAGAAAATAGCATTGATAATGCCATCTCTCTCTCTCTTTCCCTCTCTCCCTCTCTCCCTCTCTCCCTCTCTCTCTGTCTCTCTCTCTCTCTCTCTCTGTCTCTGTGTCTCTCTGTGTCTCCTGCCCCTCTCCTCTCTTCCCACTCTCTCTCTCCTCACCTCATTCTCCACGCTGCTTCTCCCTCCTGCCAGACAACTGCTACCCTTGCTTGTCCAAGCGGTTTTAGGAGATGACTCAGAAAGCCAGTTGGAGCAATTGTGGTCCCCCTCGTCTATGATTGATCTAGTTCTTTCTGGCCAAAGGCATTTTGTGGGGCAATGCCAGAGGAGACAACACATTCCTACAATTCTACTATGTGAAGTGGAATTGTATGTGAAGACACAGGCTGGAGGTCAGCAGCCATCTTGGAGCCATGAGGACCTTAAGAAGGCCCAAGTCCTGACTGGCTGACTCTCTAGGCTGCTTGTTCACCCAGAAGCAGTTATTTCTAGACTCTGTTAGGGAGGTAACTAAGACTTCACTCCTGAGACCAGTTTTAGCTCTCCCCCCCAGCACCCCCCTCCTCGTGGCTAACAAGCATATCCCAGCCTGGCTTGTGTGACAGAGACAACGTAGTCTTACTTTGGAGAATAATTGCAGACAAGATACACGGCGTTCTCCCAAATGTCTCCCCAGACGTTCATGCTCCGGCAGGTGTGCACGGCACAGCCAATCTTGTTGGTGGTGGCCCAGACCATCTGAAATGACAGCACTGTGTTGTAGCTCAGGGTGCCCCAGGGTGACTCTGAAGGGCACCGGATAAGGGCAACCCACCAGGGAATGTGCATGTCTTTTAAAAAATGAGCTATATGCGCACAATCGTGAAAAGCCTCAGCAACATAAAACTGTCATAGAAGTTTCCAGAACCTGCTCCAAGTGTCTCCTCTGTGAACCCATTGATAGCAAACAGGGGACCCAACTAGTGTGCTGTGAGACAAACCGAATTAAAGCAAAGGCCTCATGCACTCCCATTTCCAAACACACACACACACACCCCAGGTCTGGGGCACAGACTGAGTGGAGTTCAGCACCCACATTACCTGTGTGTAGTGGGTGCACATGGCTCCTGAGCACCGCTCTCGGCACCGTGGATTGCACTCATGGGGGTACGGATAGGTGTAGTCCTTGACCTCGTCATACCACGACTGCACATGGAACCCAGGAGAGCGGTACCTATGGGGACAGAAGTGGTGGGTGGCCCACAGATCAGGCCAGCACCTGCCTGAGACCACCCTCTCCTGGGTAGCCCCCAAGCTATGTGTGTGTGCAGGGGACATTTACTTCTGTCGCCCTAATTATGTATCCAGTTTCACATACAACAGGAGGAAATACAAGCAACTCAAGAAGCCAAAGTTTCAGACACTGCGGCCAAGACCACCTGGATTCAAGATGTGAATGCTCTCGGGGCGGGGGAGGGGTGGCAGGCCCATTACCTCAGCGACTCCGGAAGGTTAACCAGGGGAATGTCAAGTTCAAAGCCAGCCTGGGCTGCACTGGACAATTCAGTAAGAACTTGACTCAAGACAAAAAGTGAAAAGAGGGGGTGGGGCGAAGCTCGGCAGTGGTATTTACATGTGGGAGCCTGCACCCCCTCCCACTCCCATACACAGAGAGAGGGAGAAGAGGAAACTAATCAGGGCTGAGAGAGAGGCAGAGAGACAGCGAGAGAATCCATCAGGGCCAAGTAGAAGTATTTTGCAAGGAGATAGAGGGATGAAGAGTAGACATTAAGTGGCTGAGCAATGACACAGCTCTGACACTATGGTAGGACCATGGATCTGCAGCCATTGCCCCAGGATGGCCTTGAATTCACAACTCCCCTGCCTCCCCATCCCAAGTGCCCAGGGATCCAGGTGTGAGCCGCTATACACTCGCTGTTCTGTTTTGTTTCAGTCAGGAAGGAAAATAAGAACTTGTCTGTAAACCCACGGCAAGTGTAAACAGAGTGGTTCGAAGAGAATGTCATCTCAGGCAAAGTGACCCTTTGTGACAGCATTGCGGTCAGCAGGGCAGTTTGAGGTCTTGTAACAATTACCAGCCGGGACTAGCACCAGCAGCTGTGGTCAACAAGTCCCGGGACATGGCCTCCCACCCTGGTCAGCCCCTCAGAGGCACGTGCCACGAGGAGCTAGGGCAGAAGGGGGCCCGCCTGTCACTCCTAAGGATACTGTACCCACACCAGCATGCCTTAGGGGAAGGTCCTACCCATGAAGGAGGAGACAGTCTGAGCCTCTGACCCCATCCCTATCCCAGCATCCCTGGAGGATAAACAGAGGGCCTCAGAACAGAACCAAGCACCAAATCAAAGCCACGGGGACAGAAGGGCTGCATGTGGGTCTGTTAAACGGACAGGCCATCTTCACACAAGGAATGCTATGCTTGTTATACAGCACTATGCTAGAAGGAAGGGGGCCCATAGAAGGAAAAGGGAAGCCAGCCAGGGGGGCAGTCTGGGCTGCAGTTGGAATTTTGTAGAAATGCATTGGTGCCTGGCCAAGCAGTAGGCTATAAACGAAGTGCTGAGCTTGTCAGAGCTACAGGTTTCCCCATTAGGTGTTTTATTTGTGATGCTGGGAATAGAACCCAGAGCCTCGAACCTACCAGGCATGTACTCTACCATCTGAAACCCTGATGGTACGCAGGAATGCCAAGCCCTATGTGGCAACAGCCAGCTCACACTCAAGTAGAGGACGTTGCAGTTTGGGGTGCCGGCTGTTCTTACCTGCCCCAGTGCACAGCCAGGTTCTGCCCAATGGACATCAGGAGGCTGGCAGGCCCATGCTCCCACTGGCACTTCTGTGCCCATGCTGCTGCGGACCTCTCCAGCTCCTCATCCCAAGTCTGTAGGGTAGAGAGATGGCAGCAGACGGTCAGGAGGACAAAGCAGAAACCGCAGCCCCGGGAGCTGTCAGAGTACAGGCTGGGCCTCTAACCTGTGAGAAGCCTCGGCAAGCGCACAACTAGGGGATTGTGGGGGGTGCTAAATGACAGCAGTCAGACCCAGAGAGGCCAGGTGAGATCCTGGTCACTCACAGGCCATTCTTAGGGGCCAAGAGCCCACCCACAGCCCCAGTGCCAGCCCTGGATGCACCCAAGTCTCTCTCTGCCTTCCTGCCTCATTCCTGGAGGGTGCCCATCTGTCTTATTTCATCTTACAGAATAGAGAGCTGAGGCTTTGAGAAGCCAGGCCAGAGGCCCACAGTCTCACACTCAGATAGTCTAGAACCAGGCTCTGGCCCTAAGCCTGTAGGAGCCTCTGGGGATACCCATTTCTCCAGGACCACTGTGATATGTTGGCAGAAAAAACAAAAACAAAAAACAGAAATCCAAGCACTACGCAGCCCCCTGGGGACCCCGCAACATGTTTCCTTTTTAGGGAACGAGATGTGGAAAGCAATGAAGTTTCCCCATTCCGAACTCTCATGCCCTTCCCTGCACATGGACTCAATCTTCCTACCCCGTTCCTGACCTGACCACCTCAGCTTTTAGTTGAGTCCCTCATGGGCTTTTTTTGGGGGCTCTCTCCACCTCCTGCTCTACTAAAAAAAAAAAAAAAAAATTTCTGTTTTGTTTTTGTTTTTCGGCACAGGGTTTCTCTGTATAGCCCTGGCTGTCCCGGAACTCACTCTGTAGACCAGGCTGGCCTTGAACTCAGAAATCTGCCTGCCTCTGCCTCCCAAGTCCTGGGATTAAAGGTGTGCACCACCACTGCCCAGCTACTCTACTCAATTTTGTCACAGTGTCCCCTAAGCCTCTAGAAGCCTGCTCTCAGGGGATGCGGCCAGGGCAGGGGGTGGAAGTGGGGCAGGCGTGGGCTCCTCTGGTCATCAGCCCCAGGAGGTATAGTCCACCTTTCCCTTCTCTTTGTGTGAAGATCCCCCACATGCATGCCTATAGCGCATGCTCAACTCCTCCACAGAACTCCAGTTAGCTAAACCTCTCTCTTGCAGAAAGCTGAAAGGTAGGATTTTCCCTGTCCAGTCACATTAGGGCAGTGGGAGGCTTGTGATTGGACAGGAGAAGAGAGGTGGAGTGAGGAGTTGAGGAGACAGAGAGAGAGAGGTCTGAGGAGGAGATGGAGAGCCAGAATGGAGGCTGACGTGGTGTTATCAAAAGGTTAGAATAATTGGGTTAAAGCTTTATCATTATCATTTGGCTCTGAAATTCTTGTATTGGCATCTTGTAAACTGTGTTATTATTGATACATAAATCTGATTGGCTAATTAAGCATTACGAGTCTTGATTCTACCAGGTAATTAGGTGTTGAGATGGCTAACCAGGAGTGTGTGGGGCATTGCACGAAAGTGAGAGGAACTCAGGGGCCCTGTCCGAGAGTTGGCCTGGTGGGAGCCATGTGGCTGGTGGGTTGGTAGGCTGAGAGACAGAGCGAGTGAGATCACCTGGTGCAGGGGCTAGCTCTAGATATTTCCCACAAGAGGGAGCCTGCGGCCTCCCCACATACTCTTTATCCTGCACCACCTCTGAGTGGCGAGTGGGGACAAGCACCTTCACTATGTATGTCAGGGCCAAGTCCCTTCCAGGTGAGCCTGGGTCTGTTTTCCCATCTGCAGCCCAGAATCAATACTTCCTGTTCCCCGGGTTCCCAGCCCGGTCCCTCAGGTCCTCCTCACGTTCCCACCCCCAACCTGGTTCTCCATGGTGTCTCTGGTGGGAAGATGCACCACACTGCCCACCTGCCCAGGGGTTGCTGCTGGGACATGGTCCCCCAGCAGGAGCTGCCTCAGCCTTGGCAAGGGGGTAGAAGGGCAGTCTGAAGCTACCACTGGCCTCTCTGGGCAGTCCCTGGAGGTCCCACTCCTGTGTGAGTGGTACCCGGCCACCTGCGCAGTACCTGGGAAGCAGTGAGCATAAGTCTTTGAAGGCTTAAAATCTACTAAGGTAGAGAGGTTCTAGGCCAGGGGTAAGGAGGGACCCTGCGATGTGTGATCAGCTTCGTCCTCATCCCAATCCTCATCTCAATTCTGGAAAGCCAGCCAAGGGGACGTTTCCACCCTGGAACTCGGGGACAAATGGCCACTTCACTTGGCTACCCCAAACAGCTTGTAGCAAAAGCTCAGGAGGGCTAGCCTCTCTGGCTTCAGTCGACAGAGCAGCTAAAAGAGGAGACTGCCCAAGAACTCTGCCATGAGTTTTTGTGGTTCTAACCTCCCCCCTCCAAAAAAAAAAAAAGCACACACCCACTTCACGGGCTGACATCTTGGAAGGGTGTAAAGGTTTCCAGGGGGAAGATACAGGTTTATACCGTGCTCCCCCAAAGCAGCCTTGCTTGGGGCCCACATAGCTGGCCACTCATTCTAGACCCTTGAGACCTTGAAGGACCCATTAGTCCAGGGTGGTCTCTGGAAGAAAGTTGTACTGGCTGGTTTTGTGTGTCAACTTGACACAAGCTGGAGTTATCAGAGAAAGAAGCCTCCCTTGAGGAAATGCATTCATGAGATCCAGCTGTAAGGCATTTTCTCAGTGATCAAGGGGGAGAGGGCCCATTGTGGGTGGTGCCATCCCTGGGCTAGTAGTCCTGGGTTCTATAAGAAAGCAAGCTGAGCAGGCCAGGGGAAGCGAACCAGTAAGTAACATCCCTCCATGGCCTCCGCATCAGCTCCTGTTTCCTGCCCTGCTTGAGTTCCAGTCCTGACTTCCTTTGGTGATGAACAGCCACGTGGAAAGTGTAAGCTGAATAAACCCTTTCCTCCCCAACTCGCTTCTTGGTCATGATGTTTGTGCCGGAATAAAAACCCTGACTAAGACGAAAGTCAATGGCTACTTGGGGGAGGAGGTAGGCCTGTGACATGGGGGACACAGGTAGAAACAGGGCTGAACAGGGAGAGAATCTTGGCCTTGGCTCCACTGAGGGAGAGAGAGAGAAAGGGGGGATTAGAAGAGAAAGAAGGGGTGAGATGGGGTGCCGGTGGGCAGAGTGCTTGCACCTTAGGTGGAAGGGAGCCTGTGGCTGAGTCTGGAGAGTACAGATCAGTGGGCAGAATGCTTGCCTTGCATGCACGTGACCCTGGGCTCCATCTCCAGCGCTGTATAAACCGGGCATGGTGGTGGACGGCTGTAGTCCTAGCACTTGGGAGATGGAGCCGAAGACCAGAAGTTCAAGGCCATCCTTGACTACAGATCGAGTTTAAAGCCAGCCAAAGCTGTCAGAAAGGGAGCCGGGCACATTAGTAACCCCAACACTTACAAGATTGAATGCAGATGGGTCGTCAGAAGTTGAGTCAACCCCAGCTACATAGTGGGTTCAAGAATGGCCAGGACTATGTGAGACCTCTCAAAAAAAATCCTAAGACCCTACACCTGCCCTGGGCCTGCCATCACCCTGGTGGGACGCTCACCATGTGCTCCATGTCGGAGGCAGGAGGATACACCTGCCCTGGGCCTGCCATCACCCTGGTGGGATGCTCACCATGTGCTCCATGTTGGAGGCAGGAGGATACACCTGGCCTCGAAGCTTGTTGTGTAGCATGAGGATTTCCTGTCGGTCTGACAAGGGGATGGCCCTGCGTACTCTTGAGTGTGGCTCTGTGTGCTGGTACTTGCTCAGTAGCTTCTCCAAGCTTGTGGTGTTGGGAAGGAGAAAGGCCTGCGCTCCACAGACCAGCAGAGCCAGCCCCACCAGGACCATATTGTTCAGAAGACAGCTCATGGCTCCACGCCTGCACCTACAACTAAGGGGACGGGGCAGCCTGGGCTCCTGAAGTAGGGCTGGGCACCGGAAGGTTCTGGAAGGAAAAGAGGAAACAGGATACAGCAGATTAGAACCAGGTCAGGCATGCCCAATGCCACCTCATCAGAACAGGGAAGGCTCTGTCCCATTAGCCAAAGTTGCCCCTAGTCTTTGCTCACACAGAAACTCGGGTATGTAACTGTCACGTGGGCTTGGGAGTTCTGGGGGCCAAGTGGACAGAGGTAGGGAGAAGATGGAAGATGAGGCAGAGTTCTAGAGAGTTCCCTGCTGTCCCAGGAGGCAGGCAAAGCCAGGATGCTCTCTATTACCCTGAAGTATGATCTTAAAGCCCCCATTCTACAAATGGGACAGCTTGGGTTAAGGTAACTGCCCACAGGAGCGTGGGCTAGAGCGGTGTTCTTAGGGCTATCAGGGTGTTCACGGTCTGTTTCATGACACTCTCTGGAAGGATGTCCATTTTGACCTGAGGATACCAACACACCCAATTCAGGGACAGGGACACCCAAAAGCCAGACAATCCGGTCTGGCTCTGAGGTTCTCGCATGCTGTCCTGCCTTCTGGGAAGGACGCTCAGAGGCAGGTCAAGCGGTGACTCTTTAGTTGAGGACTCATTCATGAAGCCTCTGGGATGCTTAGCCAGGGCACGCCCCTGGAAACCCTCCAGGGTCCCAGGCAAACCTGTGCAAGACTGAAGGCACAACATAGAGAGGCAGAATCAAACCCTGCCCTGCTCCAAGGGAGGAGGCCTCAGGGGCAGAGCCCAGGAGACCACAGAATGCCCACTGTGTGCAATGGCCCAGCCGGAAAGCACACCAAGAATGCAGAACATTCAAAGTGCCCAAGCTCTCTTGGGTCAGTCACACCACCGCAAGAGCACATCCCAAGCTGCAGAGTCAGGTCAAAGTGACACGCCAAAACATGTCACTGCCTCTCCACCCAGGGATCATGGCAATGCCCCACCTGTGTTTCCCTGTGCTTGACTAGCGTGAATGGCAGGACCCAAAGCATTAACTATCATGTGACCTTACTATGGCCAACCAGAAGAAAACCCAGAAACAGATAGAATCAGAGTGCAGACAGTAGGAGAAACAGTGGATCGATTGGTGGTGGGAAATGGGGTAGAGAACTGTACAGGGGGTAAAAAGAGTCAATAAATACAGCGGTAAGTTTAAAAACTGGTAGAAGATGTTACTGCATGTATGTTTGAGACATAGGGTGAGGGCTACACCTCAGCAGTGGGCCACCTGGCCGCCTTCCATTCCCAGAGCTGGAAAAGAATAAGGATAGACAGAGACAACACACACAGATACACACACACACAGAGTCATATATATATATATATATATATATATATATATATATATATATATATACACACACAGTCATATATATACACAGTCATATATATACACACATACATACAGTCATATATATATGTATATATATGCACACACACATACACAAGTACACATACACAGACACACACATATAACACACACAGATATACATACATATACATACATATACACACACTCATATACACACACACACAGAGACACACACACACACACAAACATACACGTAAACACCCATACTCTTGAACACACCTATGCACAGATCCATAAACACATCCTACTATAAATAAAAAAAAAAACCTTAAGGTATCATGACACAGACACGAGCAGAGAGACACGTACATCCCTGGGGACACAGGGAGATGATGCCACCTGCAAGTCAGGGGAGACCTCGGAGGAGCCAGCCCCACCCACAGCTCCATCTCTGGCTCCTGGTCTCTGGTAGTGCGGCAGCCATATAAACCGTGGGGCCAAAGCACAGCAGAACAACTCCACACCAGGCAATACAGGAGCAAGAAGAGGGGGTTTCAGATGTTCCTGGGCTGTAGCATGTTAAGGAGCAAGAGGGAAGGAGAAAGACTCTAGTCAATGGAACCCAGTGCTTGCTGTCAAAGCAGTAAGCCGCAAGCTGGGGCATGACTCACAGGGACATGTCCAGAATCCCAGCTGTGGGGACCATTCACCACTTACTACCCAAAGAGCTGTATCAAACTAGCGTCACGGCCAGATGTGCTACCCTGTATTCCAAGGGTGAGGCCAGAAGATCATAAGGTCTAGGCCAGTCTGGAGTATATGGTAAGTCTGAGACCAGCCTACACAACTTGACAAGATCTTGTGTCAAAATAAAAGAAAAATGAAGAAGGGACTGGAAAGATGGCTCAGTAGTTAAGAACACTTGCTGCTCTTGCAGAGGACCCGGGTTAGATTCCAGCATCTATATACTGACTCACACTTATAGCTCCAGCTCCAGGTGACCTGATGCCCTCTTCTGACCTCCTTGGTCACCAGGCATGCAGACACCCTCACAGGCGCCCTCACACAGACATATACAAAGGCAAAAACACTCACGTACATAAACGAATCCGATTTTGACATTTTTAATAAACTCCCGAAGGGCTGGCACACGTGGGACCAAGCTCGCTCCTCAACACTGTGTATGCATGTCTGCCTTTTCTTAAATGGTGTATGATATGTGCTTGTCATGGGGTGTACACAGAGGTCAGAGGACAACTTGCTGGAGTCAGTGTGGGTCCCAGGGATCAGATGTAGGTCATCTGGCTTGGTGGCAAGTCCCTTCACCCACTTACTAAGTCATCTCCCTGGCCCAAAGACCGTGTGTGAAAGAGCAGTATACTCAGTCCTGGTTGCCTAGATTTTAGCAATGACTGAGCTGATCCCGATCTTGGGGGCTTTTAGAGGGAGTCCTACCCTTTTCTAGTCTCCAGGTGAGCACCTGGCTGCCATGGCTCTCCGTTACCCAGAAGTACGATGCTACGGCTCCCATTCTCTAAATGGGACAGCTGGAGTTAAGGTAAGCTGCCCAACATTAGAGAGCCAGAGACAGAAGCTGGGGCTAGAGGGGTGTTCACCCTGTTTCACGACTCTCTCCGGAAGGCTTCCATTTTGACTCCTTTCAACGCATCCGACTCAGGGACAGCCAAGAAACCAGGTCTGGCTCTGAGTTTTGGCATCCTATCCTGCCTCTTGGGAAGGATACTGGGAAGCTGGTCAAGCAGTGACTCTGCAGATGAAGACCCCTTAATGTGTCACTCCAGGAAGACAAATGGAGCCTCTGGGATACTTAACCAGGACACGCCCCTCCTCGGCAGACGCATGCGCAGTACCCTCTGTGCTGTGTCCTTGACACTCGGTGTGGGCTGCCCCCTCCAGCTGCAGCCCGTCCTCATTTTCCTGCGACTTTCAGCTGCTCACAGTGGAAGCCTGGGTCGCCGCTCCCCCAATCTCTGGAATAAGGCTCGAACTCCTGGGCTCTTCTCTTCCACCTGTTTCTCCTTGGCCTTGCCCAATTCCACACCCCTTTTCCTTTCTGTGTTATGGTATACATGTGCAAATATGCATGTCGTCATGCGTTTGCCTGTATGCCCACAGATGTGCACATGGGCCAGATGTCGTCCTCAATCGCTCTGCACCTCATGTACTGAAGGAGAGTCGCTCACCGTTTCCTCTAGCCTAGGTAGCTAGCTTCCTCCAGGGGTCCCGCCTCTGTCTCCTGTGTGCCAGAATTACAGGTGGCCACCACACCCACCCAGGTTTTATGGGGGGTTCTAATAATCTGAACCCTGGCCCTGACACTTGGGCAGGAATCTGTTTATACCCTGAGCCATCCCTCTGACCCTCAACATAATTTCTAGAGGAGCCTCCTCCTACCAAACTTCTGACACCCCACTGCTCACCAACTTGGACTATCCCCATGGGGGCTGCAGGGCCACACAGCTAAGAGGGACACTGCAAAGTTTCCCTTCTTTTTTGCTACAGTGACAGAACAGAACCCAACTGTCAGGAGCCATCTAGCAAGGGCTCGCAGGTGGCTTTCCTGGAGGTGACCCACTTTTTTGCATGGCCTAAGGTAGGTGAGCTCTGAGAGGCAAGGCCCCCAGAGACTTCACCCCAGGATTCATCTTGCTGCTGATGGGACTTTCCTGTCACTAATACGCAGCCTAAGGATTCCTGGGCATCAGCACACCCTGTCGAGCAGACCTCCCGCAGATCAACATAAAGATGAACTTTCATGGATTAATGTTAGCTGGCAAGATGGCTCAGCGGGTAAGAGCACTGACTGCTTTTCCAAAGGTCCTGAGTTCAAATCCAAGCAATCGCATGGTGGCTCACAACCACCCGTAACAAGATCTGAAGCCCTCTTCTGGTGTGTCAGAAGATAGCTACAGTGTACTTATGTATAATAATAAATAAATCTTAAAAAAAAAAGAGGATTAATGCTGTTTGGATAAATTCATGATTTTATAGAACTCCTGATTTGATTCAAACAATCTTTGGAAGAAGAATTTTAAGAAATGGTTTTAGTTGTTTTGCAAGAAAGATATAATAAAGTTAGAATCAAGAATAGAATGTGCCCACTCCTCATAATGGTAGGTAAATTCATAAGTAAATAGTAAGTAAATAATAAGAAATACATTCTGAGTTCGAGGCCAGCCTGGTCTACAGAGTGAGTTCCAGGACAGCCAGGGATACACAGAGAAACCCTGTCTCGAAAAAACAAAAACAAAACAAAATAATAATAATAATAAATAATAATAATAATAATAATAATAATAATAATAAGAAGAAGAAGAAGAAGAAGAAGAAGAAGAAGAAGAAGAAGAAGAAATACAATGAGCTTTCATAATCACACTAAGAAGAGCAATAGACAAATTTGTGTTTAAGGAAAAGCATTCGGGTCCAAGGGTGAAGCCACAGGTGTGCACTAGGATAAGGTCTAAGAAACGATTGATGTAGCCGGGCGGTGGTGGCGCACACCTTTAATTCCAGCCCTTGGGAGGCAGAGGCAGGCAGATTTCTGAGTTCGAGGCCATTCTGGTCTACAGAGTGAGTTCCAGGACAGCCAGGCCTATGCAGAGAAACCCTGTCTCGAAAAAACAAAAACAAAAAAGAAACAGCTACTTTGAACTTACCATGAGCTTATAGGATGAAACACTGCTTTGAGCTTCTGTAACTCCCCTTTTGTAACATTTATCTCTGAGGTAATTTTCCAAAGAATTTTTGTTTAAAAAAGGTATAAAAAGGCCAGAGAAAAGAAACAATGTTTTTTGGTTTGGGGATTCTCCCTCATCTATCCATCCACTCATCCATGTATTCATCCATCCATCCATCCATCCATCCATCCACAAAATGCATGTCTGTTTGTCTATGTGTAGGTGAGAAGACTGGCCAAAATGATGATGATGATGGTGGTGGTGTGTGTGTGTGTGTGTGTGTGTGTACTGAATGTATATGTACCTGTGTGAATGAATTTTGTTTTTTCCTTTTCTTTTCTCTCTGGTTCGGAAAGAGTTAATGAGCCTGCTTCAACAAGGGGCTCTTGGCCAGAGAAGGGAGAGCTAGCAATAAATCCTTTACCTAATCCCCTGCTGCTATACGCAAGAGTTAATTATCAGAAACCAGAGGCATTTAGCCTTAGAATAACAAAGAGTTTAAGAAAGGTAAATATTACCATGCTGCCTCCCAGTCCTGGAAACCCTCTAGAT
>JADRCC010576717.1:0-13006 GCA_019843855.1 Hylomyscus alleni
TGCATAACAAGGTGCAGTGGTGGTACGCGGCAGTCCGGCCGATCTTTGATGCAGTTCCTGAGATTTTAAACTGCCCATCGAGTAACAGGTCAAATTTTTTCGTAGGCTGCACATCCAGCTGGGGTTGGACAGCATTCAGAGCTCTCACGATTAGTTTCAGATTTTCCATTCTGTCGTACTTGGTTTTGGTGGTAAAGAAGGTGAGGTTGATGTTACCCATGTCGTGGTACACTGTTCCTCCTCCACTCTTCCTCCGAGCCAGTTTTATTCCTTCCTGTCTCATCAGAGGGAGGTTACATTCCTGCCATGGATTCTGATGCCTACCGATGACGACAGAAGGAAAATTTCTCCAAAGGAAAAGAATCGGCTTGCCTTCTAGATGTATGTGGTCGTGGATCCAGTCTTCTATAGCCAGATTTTCATACACATCATTGGAGATCGACTGTAAAATGAGCCCATGTGTGGGTGGGCTTTTAAAGCCAGCCGTTGGGACCTTGTGCTGACAAAGTAATCGGAAGCAATTCTTCATTGAAAATGGAATTAGCATGCTTTTAAAAAACAAGACAAAAGAAGATAAATTCATTCAATAAGAAAAGAAAATTAAATTATATTCTTTAGCTATTTGGTAATTATACAAAACTTATCAAAGGGTCCAGACCTTTTCATCTTTACCCTTAGTCTTTGGCAGCTCTTTAATAGAGTGACCAAAGGAAATCAATGAAGATAAACTTTAGATAATTTCAACTAAGCTGAAGTAGATGGTATGGAGTAAACATATTACATAATGTACAGCAAAGCCAAATACATTATTTTGAATTCACGATACATTTTCATTGAGAAAAAAAAATAAATAAATTAGCAAAAAACCAGAAAAATGTAAGAATCCAGAATCCTACCACCTAGAGATAATTATCGTTTTAGTATAAATAACTATTTCACTTCTGTTCATGTGTATACCCCTTTACACATACACATTTCCCCTGAAAGTGTAATGGTACTGTTATTTCAATCATTTTCTGCCCGCTAAGATGAGACTTCACTATGTTGCCCATCTGACCTTGAACCCCTGGGTTCAAATAGTCCTTTTGCCCTAGCTTCAACTAAAATATAGACATACACTGCCATTCTGGCTTTAACTTATTATGAAATTTATTTTTATGTCTGTGTGTGTGTTTGTGCATGCAAGCACACATTTATGCATGCACAGGTCAGAGGTCTTTACGTCCAGAAGTCCTCTTCTCTCACTCTCTACAATATTCTTTGAGGCAGGGTCTCTTACTCAACCTGAAGCTTAGTGATTGTGGAGGCTCACTGGCCAAGGGCGCTCTTCCTGGGTGATCCGAGGGGGAAACACTGAGGAACAGATGTCACGACGCCTTGGATACTAATAAACTACAATGTGTCCATTGCAGTTGGGATTTGAAAAAGACCTTGTGACATCCTCTCCTAAGGTGTGTTAACATATATAGAGGTTAAGGTAAAACAGTTGCTTTTACATTTTAACGCTTGCCTTACAACTAACTGAATAGCTTTGACAGTTTTTAACACGTCTTCATTCGAGTGTACCAGGATTCCTAAAAGATATGTCAAACTGGAATTTACCTTGATACATTAACTATGGTCCACAATTAACCAGCCAAAACTGCTGACAAATTCTGCATTTACTATAAGGCATGCTTTGTCCTTGGCAGTGGGGATTCATCAGTGAACTACATAAAGGTGATAAGAGTCACAGGGAAGGAAAACACATTGCCAGAATAGAGAACACTGGAAATCTGAGTCACGCTTAAATAGGACTATTAATCTAGGCCTCATTAAAATAGTTGCATGGGAGTCAAGATTAAGCAGTTAGACTAAATGATTATAATGTGTCACAAATTATTTTAGTTATAGAACACATAAGCTCCTCACCCCCAGACAGGGTGTGTGTGTGTGTGTGTGTGTGTGTGTGTGTGTGTGTGTGTGTAGCCCTGGATGTCCTGAAAGTACCTCCGTAGACCAAGCTGACCTTGAGCTCATAGAGATCCACTTGCCTCTGCCTCTGGGTTGAAGGCCTGCACATACCCTCTGAGATAGACGCGTTTCTCTTCTGTAGCTGGCTGAGTCCCGACTAAATGAAACAGTCTAGCTTTTGAAAGCCTGGTAGAATTCTGCTTCTACAAAATCACTTTGCATAGCGCCCCACACTTATATTTTACTTTTTTAGTTGAAAAATTTTTTATACAATGTATTTTGATCACATTCCTTCCCTTCCCCATTTTCCCAGATCCTACCACCTCCCAACTTTATGTACTTTCTTTAAAAAGCAAAAACCTATGAAAACTAGTCAAAATAAGTAAAAGATCAACGAGACAAAAAAAAGCCCAAATAAAAAGAACAAAAACTTCATTAAACAAACAAACGTGGAGTTTGTTTTGTGTTGGCCACCTACTCGTCAGTAAGGCGCCTGTGGTTGATACACCCAACTACAGTCTATTTTAAAGGCTTTAGCTGAGTAAGGAGTGGAACTGGCTCAGTCTAGGTTTGAACTGTACTGCCGAGCAATCCACCCCTCTGCTTTCATCTTCATTGCTGGTGTTATAATCTTTTTCTCAGAAGGCTCTTACTTCCGTGCTCTGGGAGACACTTCTTCACTGCCAACACATGCTTCTCCCTGACAGAGAGCAAAGCAAGACCAAACTACAGACCTACCTTCCTCACAAGGCCTTACCCAAACTATTTGCTACCCTCCTAACAATGCGATCCTAGCCTGGAAGTGATTACGAACTGAAGCGAGTTTTGCTCTTCCTGAGCAGGCATGCGATTAGCACTGAACGTCTAGCTTAGTTTACCCTCCGCCGTATTAGAAATCAGCTCTTCCTAATAATGAAATTACGGCGTCCAGTGTAATCTGCAGAGTTTTCAGTACCGGCAGGAGGGGCCCAAGGCACACACGCGTGCTCTCCGCAGCACCCACTCATGCTCGGCCTGCGCCTCTACAGCCCGCAAAGAATTCAGTGGATCTGCTTCCGGCTTCACCCACCTGCCACTTCCGGTCGCGCCTGCAGCAACTTTTTCTGCAAATCAAAGCTCAATCAACACACGTGGGACCCAGAGCACTCAGCCCGCGAGACACAGTTGCTGGGGATTCCTCTCCAGCCACGCCCAAGAGGCCCGCCCCCAGGAGGCCACGCCCCATAAAGTCCGCCCCCTGGATAAGCCACACCCCCGGGGAGTCGTGGCCAAGCGTCAAGTAGAAGCAAGTATTTTTAAGGTTAATTTCTTCAGGTCAATGCATTTAGTATTAGATTCATACTTTCCATGGCTAAACTGTGCGTTCCAAAATGGTCTGTTCACACTCAGGCAGGTGCTGTTTAGCTGCTGGGACTGTTCGAGTCAAGGCAGTTGGAAGCAGCCCTTCAACCATATTCTTATGCCGCCTCAAACAGCAAAGCCAGACTAGGGTTAAGGAAGGGGATCACGGACCCACTTCTTGATGAGCAGAGCCCCAAGAATCTGTGGTCATTCCTCGCTCTTCCACAGAAACCAGTCTCTCCTCCTCCAGTTAGAAGCCCTCCAGCCTTGCCTCCTGGAGTAAGAAGCACTCGTGTTCGGTTTGATACTATTAACGCGGTAAATGAACAGAGTTGATCCAGGGTGTATAAACTAGCTGCACCGCACAGGAGGCAGCTGGTCTCATTGCATTAGTGGTCAGGAAGCAGAAAGCAATGAATGTTCACACCTCTCGTGCAGTCTTTTCATTCCGTCTGGGACCCCAGCCAATAGAATGATGTCACCCGAATTCAGAATGAGAATTCTTGCCTCAGGTCAATTATCCCATATGGCAGCACACACCTGTAACATCAGTCTAAAGTCCTCTTCTGTCCTCCATAGGCACGAGACAGCCATATAGGGCATATATACATACATACATACATAATTAAGATAAAAAGAAGTACATTCCATTTAGATATCTTTTAATACTAGGCTCAAGATTCATTTCTTTAGCATTGGCCTGATTTATAAAATATTGTTCCTCTCCCATCCCAAGATGCCTTTTTCTCTATCCTTTAGTTAATATTAAGGAAATAGTGCAATGAGACAAAAGATACAGCCATTAAATATTAGCATACAAGAACATGTTCAAAACAGGAGGTGGAACTCAGTGGTAGAGTTGCAGGCTTAGCATGTTCCGTGCCTTCGATTCACTCCCCCAGCATCAAACCAAAACAGAAATCAAACGAACCAAGCAAGCAGACAACAAGAGAAACCCATGTATTGTATCAATGTTACAAGTCATCACGTGTCCAGATCCAAAGTAGTCTTTACTACAGCCATCATCACTTGGGACAATACTATGTGACATCTTGACAACAGATATAGGTTGAACTTTTCTCATCCAAGATGTCGTTATAAAGTGATAGCTACCACAAGGCAAACTATTTGAACTGGAAAGAACTACCCCCTAACTCTGAAATGAAGGCAGCCTGTCAGAAAAGACTCACGGTGTGGAGTGGAGTGCTTCTGAAGCAGGTGACTTACAGTTCTTTCCTACAGAGTAGTCAGCAAAGCTCACTCAAAGAACAGGTAAGAAGGTAGAGGGTTCCACGGCAAACTCCCTAAATGAAAGTGCAGTGTATCAAAAGTACTCGACTAAAGAGGTGTGAAGTAGTCATGTTTCACTTAGACCCCTTCCGATTGCTTGCTAAAAAGCTTATTATAATTACAGTAAAGTGTGTTAACATCAGAAATTTAGTAAAAATAGCCGTGGTGTTTGACAGAGATAGGAGAGAGCCCACTGAAATCCACCTTGGATTCAGAAGGGCCTGTCCTTCCTTCCTTCTTTTTGTTAGGCTTCCTAATGGGCTTTGGCTATATTGAACACATCCTCTAATCAAAAGCAGCTTTTGGTTTTGTTGATAAAATGTCCAGGAGATTTCATTCCAAATCTGTCATTACCAGGCCATTGTTTTCCTTCACAAAGCCCCTGGGACTCCATCTTGGGTCAGTTCCTCCCTTTCTTATTAAGTTTTCTTGGTTTATGACTTCTAAACTTTATTTTCTTGGTGTTTTGAAATAACCAAGTCTCGGGTCCCCGCCCTGCTCTTCTCAGCTCCCAGCATTAAGTGATCATTCACTTCCGCATCTATCTTGGTCCAGAAGCGCAGCAGGTGGATGAGTCGAAGTTTTACTCAGTAAAAAATCCCATCAGGACCTCTGGGCAAATGCTAGGGGAGTATGAGGACCCCTCTTAAGTAGTGGGAACGTTTCTCCAACTGGACTACTGAAAGAAAATCAGTAACAAGTGAACTCGGTAGGAACTCCCACAATTTCATGGCAATCTCTCTTTGAGGGGAATTCTTTTCTGGTTGTAAGAACAGGACCACACTCTGTCCTCCAGTGATTGCATCTTTTTTTTTTTTTTTTTTTTTTTTTTGGTTTTTCGAGACAGGGTTTCTCCGTATAGTCCTGGCTGTCCTGGAGTTCACTCTGTAGACCAGGCTGGCCTCGAACTCAGAAATCCGCCTGCCTCTGCCTCCCAAGTGCTGGGATTAAAGGCATGCGCCACCACCGCCCGGCTTGGATCTTTATTTTAGCAAAAGATTTTTTTTATTCTTAATTATGTGTCTGTGTATAGATTTGTGCATGTAAGTGCAGTGCCCAGCGAGCTCAGATCCTTTTACACCACCCGATATAGGTGCCCAAAGCACAGATCCTCTCCAAAAACAGTACTTTTACATGATGAGCCGTCTCTCTAGCCCCCTTTACATTTCTTTACATTTTCTTTTTGGGAAGGAATATAGGGACTATTGATTGATTTCTTTGAAGATCTTCAAAAACTTCTCTTTCTCTCTCTCTCTCTCTCTCTCTCTCTCTCTCTCTCTCTCTCTGGGGTGTGGGTGCTCCAGTGTGCACGTGTCCATGTCTAAGTCAGAGAACTACTGAGAACAACTTGTGAGAGTCAGTTCTCACTGTCTACCTTGTGGTTCCTGTGACTACAGGCTATATGTGTACCACATGCCTGGTGCCCACAGAGGCTAGCAGAGGGCATTGGATCCCCTGGAACTGGAGTTATAAGTCACCTTGTTGGTGCTAGAAACTAAAGCCAGGTTCTCTAAAAGAACAAGTGCTCGTAACTGCTGATCTACCTCTCCAGGCTCCATAAGATTTTTGAAAAGAGGGATTTTCTTGATTTTATATTTATTTCTTGTCAGAAAAATAATTGAGCTTCTCAACTTCTCTTAGTCCTATCTATAATCCTTGCTAATAAAAACTTTCAATTCATTACTACTAGGTTAAGTAAATAATCACCAAATGTCCTTAGCTATCAGGAAAATTCAAATTAAAACTTTGTTGTGATTCTATCTTGCCTGTCTATTGTCAAGAAAACAAATGGTAACAAATGAGGCTGAAGAGGTGAGGAGAGGAGGAGTCCTTTCTCATCGCTAGCAAGAATGGACACTGGTGCAGCCATTGTGGAAGTCAGTTCTAGGGCCTCAAAACACTTAAGAAACACCATGAGATCCAGGTGTATCACTCTTGCATCTATTCCACAGGATTCTAAGTCAGCCTTAACTGTCCTGGAACTTGTTCTGCAGACCAGGCTGGCCTTAGACTCACAGAGATCCACCTGCCTCTGTCTCCTGAGTACCGGGATTAAAGGCATGCACTATCACTGCCCAGCTTAGACAGGATATGTTTTATAATGGAAGACTTTTTTAAATATAAAACTTTCAGCAATAAAAAAATACAATTCTAATTTTATTGAAACTTATGTGTATGAATGTTCTGCCTGCATGTATGTGTGCACTATGTGCATGTAGTGCATGTGGAAACCAGAAGAGTGCAGCAGATCCTTTGGAACTGGAATTAAGAGAGTTTAAGTCACCTTATGGATGTTAGGACTTGAACCTGGGTCCTGTAGAAGAGCAGCCATCTTTCCAGCCCCAAGCTTTCTTGCTTGCTTTCTTTTCTTCCCTTTCCTTTCCTTTCCTTCTCCTCCCCTCCCCTCTCCTTCCTCTCCCCTCTCTCTCTTTCTTTCTGCTTTTGAAACTCCGTCTCATGTAGCCCAGTGCATGTACTTCAGGCTGACTTTGAACTCACTGGAGATGATACTGGCTTTGAATTCTTGATCCTCCTGCTTCTACCTCCCAAGCACTCTCATTACAAATATGTACCACAAAGCCTGGCACCAGAAAAGAGTTTTCAGTTGAAGAATTGTGGCTGAGGTTAACTCTAACCAAGGGTGTTTTTTATGGGACAAACCTATAGTACACATAAAATAATAAAAAAATTTAAAGCTAAAATTTACAAAGACCCCCCCTCCCAGATAAAAATGACAATCAATAAACGGGCTAATGAAATGGGCCATTCTCTAAAAAAGAAACATATATACAACCAGTAAATGTTCTGAAAAGTGCTGAACAGCCTTAGCCATCAGGGCAATGCAAATTAGGGTTCTACCTCACCCCAAATCAGAACAGCTATCATTGTGAAAACAAATTACAAGTGCTGGCAAGGGTGTGATGAGCCCTCTTACAGTGCTGGAGGGCATGCAAACTGACAAGAACTCAGTGTGAAGACTTCTTAGCCTTACTGCCATTCTGACCTGCCCAGAGGTCTTCATCCACTACCACAGGGACACTTGAACATTCATGTTTACTGCTACGCTATTCACAATAGCCAGGAAATGGATCCAGCCTAGACCTGAACAGGTGAATCTATAGTGGAAACATTATACATTTATGATGAAACTTTACTCAGCTATAAAGAAAAACGAAGTCACGAAGTCTGCAGAAAAATGGATTTGGAAATTATTTGAAACGAGATAACCCACACTCACGAAGTCAAATGCCATTATGTTCTTTCTGGCCCGCTGATTCTAGCTTTAAAAGTGTTAAGTAGGGGGTATAGACGGGTGTGTGGGTATAGTTCATGAAACTGCAAGGTGGGGAGACAGGGGAAGAGTGGTTTAGGGGTAACAGAACACTATGACAGGAAAGCAGACAGGGACCACTGGAGTGAACCGGCAAGAGGGGAGATGGGAGAAAAAGGGCTGGAGGAACAACAGAAACAAATTCTGAACTCAAATGCCACAAGGAAACCTATTTACTTTGCGTCCTAATAAAAGAAGTAAAAACAGACAGGGTTAAAAAAAAAAAAAGCTTCCGGCTGAGTAGAAGCGGTTATGCACTCGCAAAGCAGTGAGACAAAATGTCTTGCGTGCTAGACTGTAAAAAAGTGATAGCACAGCGCGGTGCTCATTTCTTTCCATTTAAAGAGATTCAAGATGCCGTTTTAACGCAGTTGGATAGCAAAAAATACCACATCGGATAAGAACAGAAGGCCCAAATCTGCTCACTGGTAGGAGCCAAACTTGGGGTAAAACCTTCAGATACAGTATTTAACATCTCACGAGGTTTTATATCCTTTCTTGGTTTTCATCGCCAGGCTTGCTAGAGAAGACTGTCATGAAGAGAAGAAATGTCAGCCTGGCATGGGGTAGATGATTACTGGGTCTGACACTTCCGAGGTCCATCCTGACCCAAGAGACCGGTGGCCAGGTGCCGCGCTCGCCGGGAAGCTGCAAAAGGGCACCCCACCGGAAGGCTCCCACAGCATAGCTTCCCGACCATGGCTGCGCACCGGAGCAGCTCTAGGGAGCAACCGCCTCCCTTAGCGACGAACGCCTGGGGCTCCTGGGACCGCAGCAGGACCTCCAGCAATTGGGGGTGGGGGGAAGGGGAGAGCAACAGCCACCGCGCATGCACGTTGCGGCAGCGCCGGCGCGGGCTGGAGGATGGTTACTAGGAGACAGGACGCACGGGTCGGCCACCTCGGCGCTGCATGGCCGTGCGCCTGCGCGGCGCGGATGCGCCAGGAAAAGGCCTCCAGTCGGAGCCCTGAGAGGCGGGCGGGCGGCTGTCCACGTCGCTACGTGCTCGCTCGGGTGCGCGCGCACGATCCGTAGTCCCCGCGAGAGGGTGTGTCGAGCCAGGTACGCGTGCGCACGGGGGCTAGGGCGCGCCGGACGGAAGTGGAGCGGAGGCGCCGGGGAGGTGGAAGGAGAGCCCCGCTCAGGTACCAGAGCGTGAGGGCGGGGCGTCGGCCAGTCGGGAGCTAACCGCTCCCGCCCTCTTCCCGCTGCGCCCTACGGAGCCCCCGCCTCCGCCGGGGCGGAGCCCAGGGGGCGGGAAGGAGGAGACAGGGGCGGAGGATGGAGGCCGGGGTGGGGCTGGATGTTCAGCAGGGCCAAAGGCCCTTCAGTAGCCGGGATGAGCTCCGGGGAGGACGGCGGCCCGGGAGGCCGGGGGAGGGCTGCGGAACACCAGGGAGAAGCCGCGGAGGTGCGCTGGGCTAGAGAAGAGCCACTCCGGGGCGGCTGCAAGAGGGTGGGGAGAGGCTGTTGGGCATCGCTGCTTCGGCGGCTGCGTCCCAGGGAGTCTGCCGGGTGGGATGGGTTCCAGGAGCAAAGCTTGCCCTAGTTTCAGGGGAGTTCGTGGTTGAGCCAAGTTCCTATGGTGACCGCTTCGCTGCCTGCTTGGTTGTTGGGGGGACTGTTTTGCTTAGGGACACTGTGAGGTGAAGCTGTGGCATTTGGAAGCTTAGCCTGTCTATTTCTGAACCCCTCAGTCTCAATCTCTATAGACTAGGAGGCAGGTGAAGGCAGAAATTGAGATTTTGCATGAAAAAAAAATCTCATAATCTCTTTATAGTTTATATAGAAGAAAGGCAAGGTAGGCTGGCTTTTGTTTGAAAAATTATTCAAGTCTCCAATAGGCGTTTGTCATGCACTTGATACTTAAGAACGCCAAAGTGTATATATATATATATGTACATAAGTATATATGTATTTGTATATATCCCTCAGTCAACGATTTAGACATTAAGACAAATTTGCACAAGCGACAGTGTTTTCTTTAAGCCCCTGTAAATCTGTGGGTCCCACGGTATTCGTCGTTTCAAATTTATTCTGGTTTTCAGGATTTCGAGTACATTTTGTTCATTTTCAGGAAATAAAGTCATAGTAATTTCGGAATAGAATAGGTTGATAAGATAAAGGGAAGTTATCGTATTTAACTATGCTTCAAGAACAAACTAATTGTATTTTAATTAAGCAATAAACTAAGTTCTTCTGTCTTAATTATTGAGGAAGAAATAAGATAAATATTATGTCAATCAGTGTTCTTTGAAACCCCAAACCTCTATATTATTTAATGGCAGTTTAAAAAACAGGTTTTACTTACTTTCCAAAGAAGAATCACTGTTGTAGTCCAGCATATAACCAGGCAAGGAGAGAGTCTCTGGGTTCTGTTTTCAGTCTTCTGCCTAATTTGTTTCAAAATAATTTGGTTTTAAAGTTTTCCACAAGTAGGGGCCAGTAGAACAGTTGTTATTTATTCCCTCACCGATCACATGCTCTTGTTCTTCGCTTGTTCCCCATACTGACAATGTTAGCCATCCCCTTGCTTTTCCTAATAGTTTTATCATCTTCTTATGCGAACACACAGTGTACAGTCTGCCTTGTTATGGAACTTTATAGAAGGGGATTTGTAACAGGTGTTCTACGGCTTCTGTGCTCAACACTTAGAAATTGAATCCTTATTACTTCTAGGTACTTTGCTGGTTAGTGTTCCATTGTAAAGGTATACCACAATTTACTGTTGGTGGACAGTAGGTTTTTAAATAACGGACAGGGTTATGGATATTAAAATATATGCTTCTCATGTTTGAGGAGAGGCAGTTGGAAAGGTAGTTTGTTTTGTTTTAGTTACATCATTAGTCTTAGTCTTAAGTTACTAATCCGTTTGGTCCAGAAAAGGCCTTCAGAGAACAACTGCCCCCTTTCTTGTGTTTCTAAGGTCTTGATAAACACCAGCACTCCCTTGTTTCATGCTGCACTGAGGACATAAGTTATTTCTTTAGAGACTGGATTGTAGAAACGAGATGAGCTTGGAGCTTGAATTGGAATGACTAGAAAGATTTTGTTGTTTACCTTAAGAAAAGTTTAAACTTCAATGACTTTAGCATGCTGTTTGAAGTGATTTTCTTCAAAACTTAATCACTTATTTTTGTCATAAATATAAGCATGACATTTATAACATTTTTATATGGTTATCCACATCTTCCAGTAGGCAATTCTCTCTTACTTTGATGAGTCTGTAAATCTGACTTTTGGAGAGAATTGTAAGAAAAGGAAGCAAAACCTTAACTCCAGTTTAGCTTTTGCAGAACCAGTTTTCAGGGCTGAATTGAAAATACTCCAGTATTTTTAATTATTGTATTAATATAATAGATACTTGCCAAATACATATTATGTGACTCAGCTTGCTTAAGAGCAACAATACTTTGTGTGTTATATGTGTACGTGTGATGTGCACATGTATACATGTGTGTGAAGGCCACAAACGGACATGGGTTTTCCCCCTCAATCCTTCTTTACCTTATTTTTAAAGTAGCATCTCTGACTGAACCTGGAGTTTTTCAGTTCAGCTAGTCCAACTGACCAGCACTCCCAGGGATCCTCTTGTCCCTGCTTCTCCAGTGCTAGGATTACAGGCACATGCCACCACTGCTGTGCCCCATTGTTTTTACAAGGATGCTGTGATTTGAACTCTGATCCTCATGCGTGTACCATATGTACTTTCCTGACCCTGATGAGACATTTTAAAACTAATTTTTAAAAGTTAGTATAGAGCAGAAGGGAGTGACTGAAGGGGGGGATGTTAGTATACAAATAGTCTGTTCCATCATGACATTTCACACACACATATTGTTGTATCTTGATCCTATATGCCTCCCTACCCTTCCCACCTTTTGCTGATATTTTTAAACATATAATCTTAACTTCTATTTCACTGAAAAATTAAAGTCCCAGTAGATAGGAAGTTCCTAAGATTTTACCCCTTATTTAAAGTTTCACTTAGCTTTGCTTTTCTCATTCTTGTGTCAGAGTTCAGTGTACTTATTACTTGGATTTCCTCATGTTACTCACCTTTTTGCCCTTACACCAATCACCATTAATTTATGTCATCATTGTTTCTCTGCTGTAGGGCTTCATTACCTGCAAAATGTGTATGTGTGCTTGCACACTTGCTTGCCAGGGTATATGCCTGCCACAGTGCACATGTGGAGATCAGAGGAACCTGTGAGAGTTGGTTCTCTTCTTTCACTATATGGGTTCTTGGGGATCAAACTCAAATCATCAGGCTCAGGCACAGTGCCTTTATATGTTAAGTCGTCTCATTGGTCCTGGCCTTAAAGAAATACTGAAGTGGTTTTGTGTATGCAGGTTAGATATCATTTATCAGAAATGCTTAAGATTAGAAGTGTTGCTGTTTCAGAGTTTGGGGACTTTAGGATATTATGTGACACAATGCAGCCCAAGAATGGGACCAAATCTAAACAGAAAATTTATGTTTCATATGAACTTTATATCCATGGCCTGAAGGTGATTTTCTTTAACAATTTTGGTATACTAGGGTTTTGACTATGGCCACTCTCCTGAGGTCAGGTATGGAGCTTCATGCTGTTGCTCAGAACGTTTTGGAATTGTGAGGATTTAAGGTTTGAATTTTCAGACTAAGGATGTGCAAGCTTTATTTGCATTTTCTTGAGAGACGCAGTACTTGCAATAGGAATGAAGCATACTTTTCTCCTTTTGGCAGTGAACCTTCTACAGCCTTAGTCTTCCTTAACTTTTATTCTGCCTCTTTGACTCTTGCAGCTATGCTGGTTAAAAGCTTACATTTTATATTTTGATTTTTAATCCTTATTCATTTATTAGTCCTCTTCAGTTTTGCTTTCATTCCTCCACAGAGATTGCTTTGTTTAATTAAATTTCATTATTTTAAAAATGTTTTATTAAGTCTAAATATTTATTCATTGAGTAAATACAAATGTTCTATAGAAACTTTGGTGGACTTTTTTTTTAAACATAGCAACCATACAACAACCTAGACATCTTGGAATTTATATCTTGGTATAAGAAAGTAGACAATTAACAGGGAAACAAATAAATAATATA
>JADRCC010576718.1:0-20178 GCA_019843855.1 Hylomyscus alleni
TTTTTTTTTTCTTTTGAGATTGTGTCTCATGTATCTCAGGCTGGCCTTGAACTCATAATGTAGCTAAGGTTGGCTCAAACTCTTTTCCTTATTTAAAAAAATTTATGTACATTTTTAATGTATGTTTTGCCTGAATGTATGTCTATATGAGGATGTTAGGTCCCCTGGAACTGGGATTACAGACAGTTGTGAGCTGCCATGTGTGTCCTGGGAATTGAACCCAAGTTCTCTGAAGAACAGCCAGTGCTCTTAACCTCTGTCTGACCCATCTCTCCAGCTCCTGCTTGGCTAAAACTCTTGACCTGTGATGGGATTACAGGTGTACACCACCAGTCTAGCTATACAATTCACTTTTGATTGTGAGGCATAAGGATCATAGTAACAGAGTAAGGGAAAAAGTTCCAGAAAGTACACGTTAATGAAGTATTAAGTATTGGTTACATTCTTAGAAATGATTATAAGTTAACAGAATGGGTTGTTAAAAGATTGACAGAAAATTATTCCAGCAATGAAAAAAGTACTATCTGATTTATACAAAAACCATCTCAAACTCATGGACTCAGAGGGTGACCACTTGATGACTTGCAGAGGTTGAACTCCTGAAGAGGTTAAGTGATTTACTCAACACAGCAGGTTGAAGTGTTTATGGCTGTTTGACAGTGCTGTGATTGCTCTCATGTTGTGAGCTAACTTCCTCAGATAGATACTGGCTTCTTGGCTTTTGGAGGACAGGCTCTATCTTGCTTTTATAACACTATAATTGTTTCGTTTTTGCTTTGTCATCTGTTTGCTGACTTTGAAACAAGTACCTCCCCCTTGCTCCAGCACAAAATCTGGAGGTTACACAAGGCATGGAGGAATTAGGGGTGAAAACACTGGAGCTTACTTAAACTAGGTCACTGAAGTCACAGACAAGTTGGTTGTGGTGGTAGGAGGAAGGATCTGGGATATTGACCTCTTCTCTGGGCTCACTGCTGATCCAGTAGTCACTCTCCATTTGAGTAGGGAAGATTCCAGAAACTGCAATCATAAAGACTTTTACTCCTAAAAACCAGTAACTTATTTTGCTTTGAAAGAGTAAAGACTGAATCAGAGTTTAGAACCTACATCTTGCGACTTCCCGAAGTGCTATGATTTGTTTCTTCCTAATAATGCCTTTTGTTCTGTGGAAAATTTTCTTCTTTGGTTTTTTTTAAAGTTTAGATTTCTTTCCTAAGATATTTTTAGAAAAAGGGAATCAGTATGTGTCAGCAAAGGGGGAAATATGTATCTTAAGGCCTAGTTATGTAATTAGAATTTTAATAAGGAGTGTCATAAATTCTTGCTTCATTGCAATCATTACTTAGGAGTGTTCTACTCAGAAGCCTCATCTAGCTATCATCATCATTATCATCAACATCCCCAGCCAACCACAGCACTTATGGAGTGTCCACAGATTGTGCAGCACTTGTTTATATTCTGAGAGTGCATGTGTTGTGTGTGTGTGTGTGTGTGTGTGTGTGTGTGCCCTTGACTTTAAAGAATTGGTGATCTGTAGAACTGGAGAAAAGAGAAAAGACAGGAATTTTGGGAGAAGATAAACTTATTTTTCCATATATGTGAAGTACATACTAACTCTTACATGATTTTGGGTGGATAGTGAAAAGTGTAGAAGAAATAGTTCTTAGAAAGGTCTAGAATCAGGTCGGGCGGTGGTGGCGCACGCTTTTAATCCCAGCACTTGGGAGGCAGAGGCAGGTAGATTTCTGAGTTCGAGGCCAGCCTGGTCTACAGAGTGAGCTCCAGAACAGCCAGGACTATACAGAGAAACCCTGTCTCAAAAAACCAAAAAAAAAAAAGAAAGAAAGAAAGGTCTAGAAGCATATAGCTTTGCTGACTTGGGAATGTGTAGACTGAGTTCTAATAAGATCAGGTAGTTGGTTGAAGGAGAAAAATACAATTGATGAGGCTGGAGAGATGGCTCAGGGGTTAAGAGCACTGACTGTTCTTCCAGAGGTCCTGAGTTCAATTTCCAGCAACCACATGGTGGCTCACAACCATCTGTAATGGGATCTGATGCCCTCTTCTGGCATGTCTAAAGAGAGCAATGGTGTACTCATATACATAAAATAAATAAATCTTTTTAAAAAATGCAATTGATGGAAAACCTTGAAACTAATTTTTGTTTGTTTGTTTGTTTGTTTGTTTTTTTGAGACAGGGCTTCTCTGTATAGTCCTGGCTGTCCTGGAACTCAGTCTGTAGACCAGGCTGGCCTTGAACTCAGAAATCTGCCTGTCTCTGCCTCCCAAGTGCTGGGATTAAAGGCATGCACCACCACTGCCTGGAGAAACTAATAATTTATATATACTGAGTACAATTATAGATGGTTGGAGGAAGAGGAAGAAGAAACTAATTGCTGTAGTTGATTATAGCAGAAACTGACAGGGTAGGAGTATGGAAGTAAGTTTGTTTAATTGGTTGGTTGTTTTTGTTTTGTTTTTCCCTTCCCTTTCTCCCTCTTGCTCTGACTCTCTCTAGCTCATAGGTCCTTTATTTGTTTTTCATTACGGATGGTTGTAAGGTACTGTATGGTTGCTGGGATTTTAACTCATGACCTCCAGAAGATCATGCAGTGCTCTTAACCGCTGAGCTGTCTCACCAGCCCAAGGTTGGTTGGTTTTTGAGACAAGGTTTCACTATGTAGTCCTGGTTGTCCTGGAACTTGCTTTGTAGACAAGCCTGGCCTTGAACTCACAGAGATCTGCCTGCCTCTGCCTCCTAAGTGCTAGCTAGTATTAAAGGCATGCTCCACAACCATCAGGCTAGATTGGTGAATTTTTTTCTGTAAAGAGAAAGCTTCAGCTTGTGATGAGGGATATAGGCTTCAGGACTGCTTCAGGTTTTGATATAGCAGCAAAAACAAATCAGATTTTCTGTTTTATTATTGTTTCTATTTGGAGGATTCTTTGTTCCCCTATGGTGAGTAGTGATGTCCATATGAAGGGATGTGTCCCTCAGTCGTAACACCAAAATGCAGGCTGTTTTTGCAGTTTAAGTTGAAGGGACAGAAAAAAAACGTACTTTTGTGGTATAGTCTTATTCCTTTTGAATTTTTCTTTGATTAATCAGATTGTTTGTTTGTTTATTTATTTATTTTGGTTTTTCGAGACAAGATTTCTCTGTATAGCCCAGGCTGTCCTGGAACTCACTCTGTAGACTAGGCTGGCCTCGAACTCAGAAATCCACCTGTCTCTGCCTCCCAATTGCTGGGATTAAAGGCTCGCACCACCACCACCGCCTGGCAGATTAATCAGATTTTAATGGAGTTCATTTTTCACCTATTACATAGCAAAGTTATCTGTATAAATGTTGGGGAGCAGGTGGCTAGGGATTGAAAAATTATGAAAAATTATTGAAAAATTTTGCCTACTGAGTTGCACTCTCAGCCCCTAATAACTCTCTTCATTGTGTTTGTTTGTTTTGGCTTTTGAATTTTTGAGATAGGGAATCACTTTGCAGCTTTGGCTGGCCTGTAAATTGCTATGTAGAACAACAAATATGCTTTGAACTTTTAGTAATCTTCCTACTTCTACCTCACAAGATTTACAAGGAGTGTGCCTCCTGGCCTATCCATGCTCTAAATTGAAATATTTGAGATATTCTCTCTCTCTCTCTCTCTCTCTCTCTCTCTCTCTCTCTCTGTGTGTGTGTGTGTGTGTGTGTGTGTGTGTGTGTGTGTTCTGGCCTGAAACAAACATTTTATGTATGAGACCAGACTTGTCTCCAACTCTTAGAGGCTCTCTGCCTCCATGTGCTGAAATTAATGTTGTATGCCAACATGGCTGTTGGTATCTCTTTTTTCAAAACAGATAAATAAGTAAAAGTTGTATTACGACTTGAATACAAACATCTTAAGTTCTCAGGTCTTTTTTAAGTTTATTCTCATAGGCCAGTTATGACTACAAACATCTGTTGTGGATAACTGTTGAGCAGAGAAATCAGTCATCTTGAGTTTTCCATTTCTGAAATAATGGCACACACGGGGCACAGGCCCTGAGCCAGAGAAGCACAGTCCTTCTGTCATACTGTCTGTAAGGAATCTAACCTTTCTACAGTTTTTATGGCAAATGCTAGAGCAGCTTGTGAGCTAATTGGAAGGATCTGATAAGCAAATGAATTCTCTGGTTCCTCTTCTCGTTCTTAATTTTTTTTTTTAATCAATAGCTAAACAGGACCACCATGTAGCTGCTGGTTGGCCCACCTCCTTGTTTGTGAAAAGCTCTATCTTGACTTTTTCCTGTTGTGAGGTGTGTGTGTGTAAAATCTATTTTTCTTCGGGTTCTAACTCTTAGGCATTCACACCTAGCATTCCAGTGTGAATGGATTTACTTTCTTCAACAGAGTTGAAACCTTGTTTTGCTGTGGCCTTTCCTCAACCTGTGGCCTAGTTTACTCTCAATCTGCAATGTAGTATCAGTGTGTACAGGAGTTTGATTGTCAGGAGCTGCACAGTGCTCCCAGTGAAAAGAGAAATGCAGTGTCAAGACTGACAAAGTCAGAAAACAAATGGCAGTGTCAGGATTTTGTATAACCCTGGCCAACAGGTAAGATGGTTGTCCCAGCTAATAGACTCCAATCAACTCCACGGGTTATTGGTGCCATTTGCTTCCTGTAACTGAAAAGTGCTGCATTCTAGCTGTGTTCCTGCAGTGGAGGGTAAGTGTTCAGTGCTATTTACTTAAAACATTCTAAAGTTGATAAATGACAAGTACTTCACTCTGGGTAAAGCTTGTAAATCTAGCCCCTATAAAAAATAATAAGCCGACAGCACTTAGTCCTGTTTAGAAAGTTCATACACATCTGTCTTTGATACAGGCACAATATATATCTATGACATCACACTGCAGCCTGTTAAAGTAACAGGACAGCAAGCACAGCCACAGCCAAGCAGCTTCCCTGAAGGGCACTGTGAGGATAGGAGGCCTGCAGAGGGCATGCTTCTTTCTGCCTAATGAGGCTGGTTTTCTACTCTTCTGTGCCTTTCTTCTTTTTGCAAACCACCCCTTTCCTTCTGCACAGTGAACACCTGCCTCAGCCTTTTTCCTCCTCTCTAGCTAAGACTAGGGAAGAGGGCTGCAGAAGTTGAATACTGTAGCCAGATGGAAAGAGATAGGTCTAAGTGTACACCAGGTGAAAACCAGAGGCTGTTCTATTTTTGTCAGACTGTTCAGAAAAGACTATATACCTAACTTAAAAAAAAAAAAAAAAGCCTACAAATAGTATACACTACACAGCTTGGCTCCTTGACTTGACGAGGGGCAGTGAGGGAATAAAGAAAAGACAGGCACTAAAGAAATGGCCAAGTTACACAGAAAAGCTGGGGTTACGTGGTTGTGTGTGCTCTGATGGCGCTGCATTGAGTGCAGCAAGCTCTGCATGTTTGTTATTATATACAGCACAGGGTAGGTGGCTAGTCTTGGTGGGACATGCCTGTAAACAAGAAGTCTTAGGCCTTCGATATCCAGGAGGAAACTGTAGTTGCTAGGTTTTGCATACACTGGTCAGTCATTTTTAAACACTGGCATTTGAAATAGAGAAGGTTTTGAATTCTAAGCCTCACAGCTGTGGAAGACTTCCCCAAATTCCAGTGGGTCTGAGGCATTGATCCTTGATAGGCATGGCCGCGTCAAAAATACACACTCAGGGGGCCGGGAGGCGGAGGCAGGCAGATTTCTGAGTTCGAGGCCAGCTGGTCTACAGAGTGAGTTCCAGGACAGCCAGGGCTACACAGAGAAACCCTGTCTTGAAAACAAAACAAAACAAAAACAAAACAAAACAAACAAAAAACAAAAACACACACTCAGGAGTTCATCAGCTATTTACACATTCACTCAATTCAGGATTCCTTAGCTGCCTGCATACAGGGCTGGCAAGATTACTCAGTGGGTAGAGTTACTAGATAACCTGATTTTTTTAAAGATTTATTAATTTTTACTTTGTGTATATGCATGTTTCGCTTGCATATGTTGCGTGTACACTGCATGTGTATATGCTGTTCAGAGTCAGAAAAGGGTGTCAGGATCTCTTGGAATTGGAGTTAAGGACAGTGGTAAGCTGAGCTGCTGTGTGGTGTTGATAACAGAACCTGTGTCCTCTATAAGAGCAGCAAGTGTTCTTAACTGCTGAGCCATCTCTCCAGTCCCCTGATGATCTGAATTTGGTCTGCAGGATCCACATGCTAGAAGGAGAGAACTAACTCCCCCAAGCTTTGGCCCCTACATGTATGTGTCCACCCCCTCCCCAAATAAATGTAATTTTAAAGATTATTAAAGGTCTGTAGGGCCATCTGATGCCACCAAGGTGATTTATTTGTCAGGTAAAGGTGCTTGCCACCAACATGATGACCTCAATTCAAATGTTTTGGGGCCCAAATGGTAGAAGGAAAGAACTAACTTTCACAAATTGTTCTCTGACCACACACATTCACATATGCATGTACACAAATAAACAAAAAAAAGTAACAAAAAAATGAAAGGTCTATCAAAATGTAAATGTAGGTCTGAAAGGCTTATGTGTCAGAAACACTGTGTTTTAGCTCCACAGTTCAGGCTAGCTCAGAGTTTGTCTTGTCTTCCAAAGGGCTCGTATTACAGGCTTGTGTCATCAAGCCCTGGCTAGGAATGTTTTAATAGGAAAGTGAAATAGGAGACACATCCCATTCATCCTGGCTTCTACTCATACTATTGTTATATGCATCTCTGCTTTGATCTAGTGTCCTGACACAGCATGGTCCCAGGTCACTTGTGCAGAATGAGAATTGTCACATGTACCAGGCCAAAGCTACATATTCAGCCCTGCATTGAACATTTAGTACTGCAGATTGGAAATCATGCTGTTTGTCATATCCTAGAAAAGTACAGAGAACATTCCTTTACTTTGCAACAGCTTGGACCCGAGTGTAGACACACTGTTCCTTCAAGCTGGCATGACCTTCCTTTTGTCAGCTTTCTCCACAAGACCCAGATCAGCCAGTGTCTCCTCGGTGAAGCACCCCTCCCTCAAGTTTCCTGGGCTCTACTTGTGTTCCCATAACAGCCTGTTCTGATAGCACTTAGCAGATTCGTTTTTCCTTATTCATTTACCTGTCTTTCCTGTCAGACAGGAACAGGGACTGTGTCTTGTCCTGAATTCATCATTTATCTCCTGTGCTGAGCACAAAGACTAGGATGTAGTGGGTGCTCAATAAATGTTTGTCAAATGAATGATAGTATGGTTAGCTCAAAGAGAATTGATGGTGCCCTTTCCACCTGTCATCCATCACTGTGGTGTGAAGTGGGGCTGGGAGGCTTTAAGCAGCACACCACTTGAGAATCAAAGGAGGGAAGCAGAGTGAGAATTAACAAGAGCTACCCCTTATTGAGTGTTTATTTGCTCTGGGCCCAGCACTGTCTTAGTCTTTTTCAATGTATAAGTGCACTTAATCCTTAGATCAATCTGCTAAGGCAGGTTCTGCTTATTCTCCTTGTTAAAGCATAAGGAAGTTCAATAACTTGCCCAAGGTCACACAGCAACAGCACTTGAGATAAATACTGGTAGTAGATAAGTCACTTATCTACACGTTTTTTTGGCTGGTTCCTGGAAAAAAGCCCTCAGATCTTGAGGTATCCAACTCATGTAATGATTTAACTTGTCTTCTCTGTGTCTAGAATAATGCCAGTTGTGTTCTATCCTTAGACTGGAGAAATAGTCACCAGAGTATTTTCTGGGTTCTTTGGATTAGATGCTAGCAGTAGAGTTAGACAGTTGATAAAATATCCTGTTTAAATGCTGGGAATTTTGTTGTTTTGTTGATTTTTTGAGACAGGATTGCACTGTGTAGTCTTGACTGAATTGGAATTCACTATGTAGACCAGACTGACCTCAGACTCATAGAGATCTGCCTGCCTCTCAAGTGCTGGGATTAAAGGCATGGACTGTTACATTCCATGCCTGTCCCTCATTTTTTTTTTTTTTTTGAGAGTCTTACTATAGCACTCAGGCTGACATTGAACTCAGTCCTCCCCTGCTTCAACTTCTTGAGTGCTAAGATTATAGGTGTGTGCAAGTATGTGTAGCTGTAGTTCAGTTCTCATTTTTTTCTTTTTCTTTTTTTTCTTTTTTCTGTTTTGGTTTTTCAAGACAGGGTTTCTCTGTGTAGCCCTGGCTGTCCTGGAACTCACTCTGTAGACCAGGCTGGCCTCGAACTCAGAAATCCGCCTGCCTCTGCCTCCCAGGTGCTGGGATTAAAGGCATGCGCCACCACTGGAAGTTCTCATTTTTTTTCATATCTGTGTGTGTGTCTCCCAAGTGCAGACACACATGCCTTCAGGCTGGAATGACTTTTCGTCAGCCCCTTTCACCATAAGACCCAGCTCAGCCAGTGTGTCTCCTCAGTGAAGACCACTTTCCTCAAGTCTCCTGGGCTTGAGGAAATCTCTTTTTCTCTCGCCACCAGTGGGTCCTGAGGATCAAACTCGGGTGGTCAAGCTTGGTGGCAGGGTGCCTTTACCTTTGAACTATTTCACTGGCTTACTTTGGTTCTTTTGTAAATTCAGAAGTATTTTCCAATAAAACTAAAATATTTCATTTCCTGGGCTGGCGAGATAGCTCAGCGGGTAAGAGCACTGACTGCTCTTCCGAAGGTCCTGAGTTCAGATCCCAGCAACCACATGGTGACTCACAACCCCCCGTAATGAGATCTGACGCCCTCTTCTGGTGTGTCTGAAGACAGCTACAGTGAATTGGGCCCAAGCTATTGGGGCTGGAGTGAGTGAGGCCAGCAGAGGTCCTGAGTTCAATTCCCAGCAGCCACACACATGATCGCTCATGGCCATCTGTACAGCTACAGTGTACTCATACACATAAAATAAATATTAAAAAAATATTTCATTTCCCTTAAGAACCCTTTTTGTTCTAGACCTTTATAGAAACTATTCTTTCTGCAACACCCTTTCTTGCTGTCTTCTTTCTTCCCTAAACCCAATCTTGCTCTTGGCTTCTCTTTTCCACCATGAGTCTGTTTAGATGTCATTTCTGTGAAAAAAGAATTTCTTTCTTAGATGTCCCAACAGTCTCTGAGTATCCCTGTCATATTAAGTGTTTCAGTGTTGAAAATCTCACTCTGATGATCTGTTCTTGGCTGACTTCTGCTCAAAAGTATAAATGTGAAGACTTGTCCCTTGTTACTCATTGGCCCCTGTACCTTAAGTGCCCCTGTCCTCAGACACAATGTGTGTTCACTGTCCATTTGGAGAAGAAATAGATATATAGGCTAACTATGGTCTAAGTCTCTGAGCCTTGGGTTTTAATGTCACTTAGTCAGTCATGTTAGACAGCTGCTGTAGGATGTGTCCTGTGTACTCTGTGTACTCTCCATTGGTCACTGGGGATGAAGACGAATCATCCTCCTAGTTAGAGGTGCCTACAGTCCACAGTGAGTCATCTGAGCATCAGCATAGTGCAGTACCAGACAGAAAAGTAATCGTGCTCAGGCAAACCGATGTGTACCCAGAAAGCCAAGCCTCTTCTATAGGAACTTGACAACTCTCTAGACCACTCTGGCCAACAGTTCTTATTTGTCCAGAAACAGAAATTCAAATAAGGAAGATAAAGGAGATCTTATACATTTGAGAAAGACCATGTTGAGAAGCCTGACCTTTTATAGGTAACATGTGGAGATTAACCAAACAGAAAACTATGTCTTTTTGTGTTGCTTGCTATTGTTTTTTAATCTCTCTGTATAGCCAAAACTTGCTTCCTGCCTCAGCCTATCAAGTGCTAGGATTCCAGGTGTAAGCCCACATGCCTGGTAAAACAAAACAAACAAACAAACAAAACCCACAAGACTTATTACACAAAATATTTTCTTTTGTTTTGGAATGAGGTCCCACTATACTACCTTGAATTATCTTGAACTCCTGGGTTTAAGCAATTTTACAGTCTTATCTGAGAATGTTTTGTTTTATAAGTGAAGATCTTTTAAGTTTTTTTGTTTTTGTTTTTGTTTTTTTCGAGACAGGGTTTCTCTATGTAGCCTTGGCTGTCCTGGAACTCACTCTGTAGACCAGGCTGGCTCAAACTCAGAAATCCACCTGCCTCTTCCTCCCAAGTGCTGGGATCAAAGGCGTGCGCCACCACTGCCCTGCGACACCTGCTTTCTTTAGGCAGCTTGTCTAAAGCTCAGTTGCTTCTCTATTTCCCCCAAACGTGTTGCTTTTTCTGTGTTCCTTCTCCCCCCCACCCCCGGGATACCAGGTGCTCCAGCTGGAAGTGAAGGTAGGTGTCCTTTTTGAATTTTTCTCCTTCTAACCTGTTTAAGTGTTCTGGGGCTGCCTCCTTTCCAATCCCAGGCTGTTTCTCTCCTACTCTTCTTGATGAGAGGAGATGTCTGCTCTGTGCTCTTGTCCAGGCTGCAACTGGTCCTTCCCTGCAACTTTTCCTCACCCAGGCAGAAAGCAGATGAGTCCTCAAAGCTTCTAAAGGCTGAAGTGAGCCACCTGCTTCAGCACTGAGTGTCATTCCCACATACACCCACTCCTGAGGCAGGCTGTCAGTTTCAGCCTCATCAGATACAATTGTGGTTTTTTGGTGGTGGTGGTAGTTTTTGTTTTGTTGTTTTAAGTTCCTTCCTCCATCATTGAACCCTCAGCTGTTCTTCAAGTCTCTTCTGCCCTGAGTTCTTGCCTCTTTCTCCCACAGACAGCCTATTTTCCGTCATTGTATAGCCTCGGTGTGTGGCTGAGCTACTCGGGCATGCTCTATAGTACTTGTTGGAAAATGGACTCTAATCTCACAGAGCAATAAATGAGCTAAGTGACTCTTCTGGTAAGGGGTTCTGTTTCAGTATTGTTCACTTACTGGCCAAGGTAGGGACAAAAGATTTGACGATCACAGAGTTGGAGAAGTGTGTTTGTGATACTAGGGGTTTGCCTACCTTGGATCACCATGAAAAGAGGGGCCAAATAATTGGTGACTTAGTTTACTCAGTTTAACACTAAGAGCGTGGATACACAGTGGGTGAGGACTGAGGCTCATTTCCGGTTCTGATAGCCTGTGATTCATTGCGCTGATGTTAAAATAAAAGTAGGAAAAAAAATGTAAGTAGGGCATTCTGAATTGTTCTGAGAATTGTTCCTCTTCACTTTATTGCAAGCTCCATGGGGGCAAAGACATTGTCTTTTTGCATTTAACAAAAATAGTTCTGCATTTTTAAAAACAAACAAGTAGAGGGGCATACAGGAACACTGAGTTAATATAGTGTTATGCTAAGGTTTGCACTTCTCCAGAATGCAGTCTCATTCACTGTTCCCTTGGAAACTTTCCTCACAGTTCTCCCTCTGCTCATCCTGCCTGTTGACAGCCCTTTGTACCAAGGCCTGGCCTGGCCATGGCTGTGAGTTATGGTACATCAGAAGTGATACCCTGATCCTCTTGGCCCTTGGATATTTAACATCTTCAAGTTAATGCCTATTCTTTAGTGGCACATTATCTTGTGGCAAGGTAGGCATTTATAATTTATATACTGTGTCCTGCTTAAAATAGAGACAAGAGGACAATCAGCATCCTGAAGCTTCCAGATCTCCAAAATAACAATTCTTTAGTTAAATCTGCTTGTAGGAATTAAGACCTTCCAAGGGTTAGAACCCACTGTCCAGTTGTCGAATGGGTGTGCCTATCACCCAGCATTATAAAAGGAGAAGCAGTTGGGGTTTAAAATAAAACTCATTTATTTTTCTCTGTTCTAAAGATTTATATCATTAAAGTATTCCAGGGACCACATTATAGTCAGAGAGGGCGTGGGGCTAAGGTTACAGGATAGATAGGATAAATGCCTTGTTTGGCAAAGGACCAAAGTCAGTATGCCGCTTACATGCTGAGGTCTTGGTGTTCTCCTATTTGGGATGCTGACTCTGGCTGCAAACAGAGAGATGGCCTCTCCTGCTGAGTACCTGCAGAAGACTGTTCATTCACATCTATTAAAGATAGACTGGAACTGGGAGTGTGGCTTAGTAGTGGGGTACTTGCCTACAGTGTGCAAGACCCTGAGTTTGATCCCTAACACTTGGGGATGGGGTGGGGTGGTAAAAGGGTAGGGAAGATGGCTGGTGGGTAAAGGTGCTTACTGTGCAAGCCTGTCTATCCAAATTTGCTCTCCAGAGCCATAGAAAGGTCTAAAGAGAGAACCACCTCACCATATTTTCCTCTGAGCTCCAGATACTCACCGTGACACACATTCCACATAAGCATCAGGGCCAACCTCTGCTTCCTCAGGAGCTGTTCACCTTGTTTGTGCTTTTAGTTTCCCTCCCTCCCTCCCTCCCTCCCTTCCTTCCTTCCTTCCTTCCTTCTCTATTTGAGTGTGTGCCATGGTACATGGATCAGAGGGCCTTCCTCTACCATATGGATTGAACTCAGATTAGAGGTGTTCAGATTTGACAGCAAGAGCCCTTACTAATTTCATGGACCCCACCCCCCTTTTAAACTAGATGCTTACTGGGGCCTGGAGTTCTTTTATTAGGCAAGTGAGCTCCACCCCTTTCCCTATCCTACTCCACTCCTCAGTGCAGGGATTACCAGGATGGGTCACCACAACCAACTTTCTACATGAGTACTGGGATCAAGCACACTAGCCTGGACTCTCCTGCTGATTGACTGATTGAGCTGTGTCCCTGGTGGGCAGAGGATTTCTAATGGGGGTGGAAAGAGGCAGATGCTTCTGCAGTCAGGTGACTTCGTCATTCCCTTCTATTTCAGTCTTGGTTAGTCATACACGTGTTTCATCTAATCATAACTGTATTCAAGTGTTGTTGACTGTTTATCTGATGCATGGGGTAGTTGGGGTGGGTAGTCAGCAAACAGTAGCTAAGCACTAATGTAGGAGAAACCTATAAAAAGCCACTAGATGGCAACATTTACTCAGCTGCCCTGTATCCTCTTATCCTATGGAGATGTTTGAAGATGCTTGCTTTTCCAGCTACACCATTGAGTAGCAGAGAAAAGGTTTAGCAGAGATTCAAGTCCTTTTAAAAGTGTGGCTATGGAATAGACATACCATAGTATATTTGTGTCTTTTCATTGTGTGGGTTTGGACAGTGAACATTTAGAATTGTTCTTTGTGACATGAGCAAGTGCTTGGGTCTAACCAAGCATCCTGATAGAGATGTGTAATCGGCCTATTGAGTCTCTCATTGTTCTTCTGTTCTACAATTTGTGACTTTTGGTACAGTTTCCATATATTTAAGTTTTTCTTAGAAATACTAGTTTTTTAAGTAAAAAAATACTTCTTTTATCAAAAGACAGAGTCACAATTTAAAACAAAAATCAAAAAAAAATTCTCAAGGGAGTTAGTGTGTCACAAACTAGTCATCTTCTTGGGCTAATTCTGGTGGCTTGACTCTCCTAAATGAGATTGCTCATTTACCAGGTTTCCTAAATTAGCAGCTTCGGGGATATTGAGATCTGTATGGAACTGTCCAAGGAGATATTGTGTGTGCTCCGCAGCAATTAAGCCATTAAGCTCTAATTGGTATTTCCCACTCATGGTTTTGTGTGGGAAGCATTAAAATTATTTGGGAATTCAGTGTTCATCAGCCATTTTGGTGACAGAGGAGAGTGCTGAGAACAATTGTGTGTGTGAGCTGATTATGATTTTTGCTTACAACATCCCTCCCTGTTGGTTTGTTATATTGCAGATGAAGTGGAAAGGGAAGGACCTGTTTGATTTGGTGTGCCGGACGCTGGGGCTTCGGGAAACGTGGTTCTTTGGACTGCAATATACAATCAAGGACACGGTGGCCTGGCTCAAAATGGATAAGAAGGTTGGGCTAGATCTTGGGGAAACCAGTGGGGGAGGCCTGTGCTTTCTGGGTTTGTTTTTTGTCTTTGTTTGTTTTCCTGAGCATGCATTTAGCTTATTTGCTCATTGTTGAGGTGTGACAGGGACATGGCAAGAAAGGAACAGTTTTTTAAATGAAATCGTGAATGTAGAAAGCAGGTCATTTCTAGCCTCCACAGACTGTCCCAGACAAGCAGGGTTCACCAGGACATTACCACTATCTTTGTATACATCAAAACCAACAATAACAATTTACATCTGTGAGAGATTTTCCTAGGGCTTATATTCTTTAGAGTTTGGTTTTTGTTTTTTAAGAAGTCTTTGAGAACATGAGGATCCAACGGACTTAACCATTAATGAGGAATAAAGAGCCCGAAAGGAAGGAGCAGTGTTCTTTCCTCCTCAGGATTCTCTGGGGCTTCTTAAGCACGTGGAATCTAGGCTTCTACCAATTTGAAGGTGATTTGGAAATGGGTATGACTTAAGGAAGCTGCCCTCTAAGGGAGTCATATCCTCACACAAAGACATGCCCATCCACTTTCTTGGCCATCTGACACTGAAGATGGCTGGAGAATAGGGCCCAAGAACCTCTGATTCCCAAAGTCAGTCCATGTCTAACTCTGACCCTAAATGTTACCCCCAAAGTTATCTACTGCATAGTATGATGACCGACAAAAGTCTCTTGTCTTACTAGCGTTAAGTAAGGATTCAAATTGTGTTCACAGCATGTACACAGTGAACTCCTTCATGCTTAGAACTCCTGTTGGTTGTCAGTTTCAAATGGCCACTCCAATGATTAGAAACTCAGTGCCACAAAGTGCCAGTGTCTAGAAGGGCAACCTAGATTAGGTTTATTTTAAATCCCTTGGGGAACTGCCACAGGAATTTGGTCAGGCATGTGGAGAGTTATATATCAGCAACAGCAAAGCTTTCTATATCTTCTTATGCTTCTCAGCAAAGTGAATACCTGAGTGTTAGCCAAATGGATATTAGATTGGGGGCATCAGGAGTCATAGAACCTGCTGCTCGAAGGAAATAAATTATGATACATGGTAATGGAACTTGGTAGCATGTTTATGTCCTGAAATGGAATTCACTCTGGAGACCAGATGGTCCAAGCTTTTCAGGGGGTGGGTGGGATTGTTAGAAGATTAAAGGCAATGGTTTACTTACTGCACTGCAAGCATTTTGTGGACATCTCTGGAAGACTCCAGGAACAAAGCATTGTCGTGATGGATGTGTTTCACTTCTAGTATTCTTAACATGTAAATGATCTCAGAGAACTCTAGTTTATTTCGTTTAAGTTGTGTTCTAATGAAACCTATTAGAGTGGGCAGTAAGAAAAAAAAAAAGAATAAAGGTAGATGTTGTTATTTCAGTCTTCCATAAACAATAATACCCAAGATCTTGGAGTTGTGGATTCTAGTTTGTAACCATTTTCTGTGGCTTTGAGAATCCTGGTGCTGTCACTGCGGCTCTGCTCACCCCGTGGGTTATTGATTGATTTGGTTCAGACCCCTGCATGAAGTGGATATTATATCCTGCTAGTGATGGCTCTCTGAGTGCTTCCAATTGAAGAAACACAGCCTTTAGGAAATGGGAGAAATGTAACAGGAAGGGATTTTCTATCTCCCCTCAAAGCATGCTCTGAAGGTAGTCCATAAAGAAGAGGGCCAGCACAGCATGTCTTTTGCTCTGCAATTCTGCAGGTGTTGGATCATGATGTTTCGAAGGAAGAACCAGTTACCTTTCACTTCCTGGCCAAATTTTATCCTGAAAATGCTGAGGAGGAGCTAGTTCAAGAGATCACGCAACATTTATTTTTCTTACAGGTACACTAGCCCGTGCTATCTCTTCTCCCCACCCCCCACTCCCCACCCCTCCACCATTTTAAGAGAACCAGTCTGGGTATGGTTTGAGAAGCAGACCAAGTGAACCCCTTGGAGTTGACCACAAACACTTCCACACTGCAGAAAATGTTCTGCCTCCAAATAGTCCTTTGGTTCAGTAATGGGGGAAAAAAGTCTTCAGAATAGAACTTTACTCAAGCTATGAGAATTGGTGTCAGATGAAATTACAGAGGTGTGATGATGAAGAATAGACAGAGTGAAGATGGATCCCTATTTCTTCTAGCTAACTTAAAAGTTCTTTGACATTATAAAGAAAAGCCCCAGAAGCTTAGCAAAAAGTTCCTTTAAAGTTCAAGATCTGGGTCAATGAGACAGTACTTTTGAATGACAGTGGCTCTTGATCTGTCCCACACCTAAGGTGTTCCAGACAGCCTGCTCTGTGTATATATGTCATTTCCTCCTTTATTAGAGTGTAAACCTCTTAAAGATAGGCTCACTGACTATGCAGTTGGTATTCTTAAGTTATTGTTCCACCAAATTGAAGAAATAATAGGTGTTCCAGAATTACAGGTTGACCATTTAGGAGCACAGTGATGGAGCCCTTGTTTTGTCATAGCCAGGGAACTTCTCAGTTTCATGGATCTGTAGTGACTGATGCCCAAGCTGTTTATGTGCTTTAAGATGCCCACTGTCTATGATGTAAAGGATTGTAATGGTCCATTAATTACATTGATTTCCCAGAATTATATCTGAATTTTACACAGTCCTTGTACTATGGAATCTCTGTGTATTGTGTTCATAATGCAGTATGTGAAATATAATATTACTCTCCAACATTATTTGGAATGTTTTGTTAGAGAAGAGAATCTCACTACATAGCCAAGGATGGCCTTGAGCTTAAGATCTTTTTCCCTCAGTTTCTCAAATGCTGTGATTATAGTATGTGTGCCCCATGCCTGGCCAGATAGTTTCACCAAAGAGATCTGTGTGTGTGTGTTTTAGGTTAAAAGGTAGCCCTTTCAGATTGTTTTTGTGTTATGGCTGCTTTTTTATCTCTTTGTAAAGAAACTAGGAGATTTGAAGGTTTCACTGCTTCAGAACAACTCGGCTTTCATTTTTTTCTTGGCTTTAAAGCCTGGGGAAAATTGTGTGACTGAAGCCACATAAAGATTCTTTGGGGGTTGGGCTGTAGCTCTGTTGATAAAATGCTTTCCTTGTACTCAGAAAGCCTTGGGTTCCAACCCCAGCACTGTATAAACAGAACATAGTGTGCTTTTGTAATCTACAAGAGAATCAGAAATTCAGGGTCATCTTCTGTTATATAGAGAACTCAAGACAGGCTTAAGCTACATGAGACCAAGACTACCTTGTGTTATAGAAATGGCTTTTCTGTGCATGCTTGAGGCAGCACCTGTCCCTCTTGTGACTTGGCTTGATTTTCCTTTGTATTGAAATGTTAGTTTGTTTTTGTGACTAAGGAAGGCAACATTTACTACTATGAATCTGAAAAGACGGTTGGCTTTGTTAGTGTACCCCTACTTCATGCGGCTTTCAAGTCCTTGTGTCTAGAACATCACACACTGCGCCACTGTAAGAGATTAGGTGTAATGAGATATGTTAATTCAACATTATGGCTTAGGAACTATATTTCCTGAGCCTCGTGTGTACTTAAAAGTTGAATCGATCAAATTTTATTGCTTCCTTTTCCCTTAGAGCAGCACATTGGAAGTGATGACTTTTTTCTACAGTCATAATTCAGTGGCCTTGGTGACTTTTGTCTTGTATGAAGATTTGAAAGTACACTTTATCTCCTGCGGCTCTGTGAGTGCACCTCAGGCCAACACTGAGACCGAAAGTGCAGCAACCCTCAGCTCTTGTCATAGCCACCTTGTCAGTCTCTGCTCAAGCACATCTTTTTCTTGGGGTGTGGGAAGAGGGTTTTGTTGTTTGTTTGTTTGGTTTTCTTGAGGCAGGGTTTCTCTGTGTAGCCCTGGCTGTCCTGGAACTCACTGTGAAGACCAGGCTAGCCTTGAACTCAAAGATCCATCTGCCTCTGCCTCCCCAGTGCTGGGATTAAAGATGTGTAGTGTCTGGCATTGACTTTTGTGCAGCTGTCTTACTGATAGTTTCTTAGTGGCTGAACTTTCAACTGGTCTGCAACATTTTTTTAAAAAGTTCCCTTTGTCAGAAAATCATTAACAAGCTGCTTTGTTCATTTAGGCTAACAGCCCTCCTTTAGAATAGCCTGCAGTCATCTGTTGCCGTCAACACGTGCCATTGTCTGTCTCCCTCATTGCCCCTTTCAGGTGAAGAAGCAGATTTTGGATGAAAAGGTCTACTGCCCTCCCGAGGCGTCTGTGCTCTTGGCGTCCTATGCTGTCCAGGCCAAGGTGGGTGCAGGGCAGAAATGTGCTCTTCTTCAGCATTTACTCCACAGGATGGCTACTGTCTTCCATTTCTTTGAATTTTGGGGACTTCAGAACAACTTGCCCCAAAAAATGAGATGTCATGAGACTTGGGCATCTATTGTTGCTGCCTCAACGTCTCTATATATTTTGTATATGTGCATGTGTGTTGTATACTATGTGACAAGCATATCATTCTAATGACTTAAAATTCATTCTAAATGAATTCATTTAAAAAGATGAATTTTCTGTGTAATCTCATTATGCACATGTGGCTCATTAAATTCATCACATCAGTTTCATTTTATTAGTCAGGAAAAGTGAATTTATGCTCTCTAATTATGATCAAATGAGGCCTTTAGGTCAGCAAGACCCAGATCCTCCATCCAAACTCATCTTTCCAGAGACTACATTCTTAGAAACCATACTCCTGGTGAGGCCCTGGTGGACATATTTTGTGCATGTGGCTAGATACTGCAGGAGCTAGGTCTCCTGAGCCTGCTGGGCCCAGTGACACTGTCTCATTAGCCTAAAATCATTCATTTTCCGCATAGACAGCAGACAAGGGGTGGTGGGAGAGGAACATCTTGGGTATTGGGTTTTCGTCCCGTCTTACCAGGTCAGGTAGAGTTTCAGCCAGAGTGTTTCATGACCCTTGGATTTCCTACCTCAATCACATTTTTTATGCAACTTCAGATCAAAGCTAGGAATGGCATGTTTGTAATTTGGGTTGGGAAATGAGTTTTGAAATGTGTATGCTGGTCAGGCCAGAAGAAGCACAGTGAGTTTAATCATTTGATGACTCATTAGTGTCTGCTGAGTAGTACCAAGGATGGAACATGGGGCTTGTTAACTGTCAGATGCAGGCACTAGAGCAACTTCCGCCCTCAGTGATTCTCCAAGGTCATTGGTACCTTCACGGGTAAAGCTAGAGACAGAATCTATGGCTTTAGAATTGTATTTTATGCTTTCCTTGAAAAAGGAGTAATTGAGAAAACAGAAAATGGGTGGTGGTTCAAGTAAAACATATGCTCCTTATATGCTTTGATCAAGAGTATTAGTAAGAGGAGAGAGGCATCCTTTCAGTCCTGGTGGTGACGAAGCAGTCATCACTTTCATTAGATCCATGTACATGCCCCAGAGTTGACCCCTTCCTGCATACTTTCTCCTGTCTGACCTAAACCCTCAAACCCTATCTCAGTCTCAAAGGTTTTGGGTCACACACTCAGAGGCCACCTGTGTGGGGGCAGAAGGGTGTGGATCACTTTTCAAGGAACCAGCAGATGTTTGCTTGAACAGATTTCACTGTAGGAAAGCCCTGCTTATTTGGCTTCTGCCAATTTAGAGATGAAAGTGATTCACAAGACAACATATGTGGTTCATATGGAGGCGGGTGCTCTGTTTTTTCCGGTGTCAAATTTAGGAATCTTACAAAAAAAGGTAATCTCTAGCTTTTAAAGTCTGTCTCTGGGCTGGGTGTGGTAGTGCACACCTTTAATAAGAGGCAGGCAGGCAGGCAGGCAGGTCCCTGTGAGCTGCAGACCCTCCCGGGCTGTAAAGTGAGACCAGTTTACATTCGGGAAGCCAGGGCTTACTATAACTATGTTACCGGTTTCTCTTGGACTACTGCTGAATAGGAAGAGGATATTTAGGGTAGGCTACATCTTTCTTTTAAAAAGTGTCCAACAGACTATTTCAGAAGATACCCCTGAAGTATTTTTCTGGAAGCTAAGACTTATACAAGCTTGTTTTCCTGGTGACAAGAGACAAGGTTAAAAGAGATGACTGATTTTTTTCCTAAGTCACAGTCCTTTTACAATTTTGTTTTTGTTTTCGTGGCAGGGAACTGAACCCATAGCCTTACCTTACATGTGAGGCAAGGGCTTTACATGTAAGTTACCTACCTCTTCATGAAGAATGAAGCACACTGGGGTGGAGGGTAGAGCCAGACTGGATACCTGGGTGTCTGAGCTGCCTAACCCAGCATTTTGTTCCCGCCCCTCACTGTTTAGTGAGGTATGTGGGGGTCAGGCATTAACCTTCACTAAATTCTAGTTTTTACAAGATAAA
>JADRCC010576719.1:0-20668 GCA_019843855.1 Hylomyscus alleni
GTTAGCTTTGGTATAGAAAGTTTAGATATGGTAATTGGTTGTATATGAAGAGTCACCTCTATTTAAAGAAATGGACAGGGTTACAAAAATGCCTGCTGTATTTGTTAACTACTTTTGGCATTAAAAATACTGATGCATTTTTGTTCCATGTTACATTGGTATTTTACTGTACTTGTGGGAAAGAATTTGTAATTAAGAATACTTTGGAGCTGGGGTGTAGCTGAGGTCGCAGAGTGCATGCACAAAGCCCTGGGTTCAGTTCTCAGTACTTCATAAAACTGAGAATCGTGGCTACACCTATAATCCCAGTATTGGGGAAGAGGATCAGGGTTGGGGTCAGGCTAGTTTGGGCTATATGAGGTGCAGTTTCAAAGGAATAAACTAGATAAAACCAAGAAAACAAAAAAGAACAATTTATTGAGTATGGGAGGGTTACAGAAATCAAGTTCAAGGATGTTGCTGTAAACTGGTAGAGACAGATACTTTTTCTTTTCTAGTTTCGCCCTCCCCTTGATATACCTTGATCTTAATTTATCAAGTCTGTGTCTCTGGCCTTTGCCGCTGTGGCCCATTGATCTGTCCATCTGTCTGTTACAGTGCATATTGGGTACTTCCAGAAGTTTGAATTCAGTGATGCAAAGGACAGGCGGGCTGCAGCAGCAAAGGTAGGACAGAATCATTAAAAAGACAAGTCATTAAAGGATCATTAAGTGCATACACATACCAGCAGCAAGTACTTCATTATTTAAAGGCCCAACATTTATTCTGTACATCTTTATGGGAAAGCCTGTTCTAGGGAAGCAAATTTAAACTATTTGTAAAGAGCATGGATTTATTATTTATTTATTCTGTGTTGGGGGTACATCCATACATAGCATGTATGTATTTTGTAAACTTACTGAGTCCCCCTTATGTCATTTTAAACAGAGGGCCACCACTTGACATTTAGACTAATTAACTAGGTATTTACTACCATCTTTGTTAGAAATATTGGGTGATTAAAGATGATTTATTGGCATGAGCTTAATTCATAGACCAGACTGATTTTTGGGAAATATATATAGGTTCCCATTTGGAAACTGAGGAGAAACAGGAAGGATGGATTGATGTTGCTTGTTTATATGATAAAGGGAATCTGTATCTTGCAGGTTGTCCTTTGGTTAGTGTCTTTGAGACACTTTAATGTACTTAAATATTTGTAATAAATGATGTATGACAGTTGCAGTAGCAGCTCCTGATTGTTGCAGCTGCTGCTTGTTAAATATCAGAATGAAAGAAAAATAGCCTTCTTGTAGTGTCTTTTAAAGCCTCAGTTACCGATAAATTTTAGGAACTTAAGTTTTACCTATGGCTAAGGATGGAGTTTCAGCACAAATTCCAGTACTTGCCTTGAATATAGTGTTGGATATGGTCCCCAGCACTCCAAAACAGTTCCCCAAACAAAAACCATAAACTACATAGTACAGAAAGTTTGCTTGTATTGTTGTAGTTGGCTGTAAAGTAAGGAGCTGTAGGGATAGTTGAATGATAATATTTGCAGTATTTTTTTTTTCTGTTTTGTTTCTTAAAGGAAAGGGATTTGCTTTTTTTTTTTTTTTGTCCTGGAGAAATTAATACTATTGCTTCTTATGACTTCCCAGATAAAAATATGTATTCAGTCTTCAGTGAGATGACTGTAAGCTGAAAATGTTAAATGTCCTTGACGTGAGGTTTAGTACTAGAGGCTCCACGATGGTAGTAGTTAATATTGTAATAAACTTAATTGAGGAGATTAGAGTGGAATCATTTTGAAGTGAAACTTTGTGGCATACCATAGTGTTTTGAATTAAGAGTTGCAAAAGTTTGGATTTAAGATAGTATTATTTTGCATCCTTTTTAATTTTTTTGTTTTTATATTTTATATGTCATCCCCTTCCAGTTGTATTTTAGGAACTTCATAGTAAATCACAAGCCTTTATTTTTAACCTCTTTATGATATGGGCATTTAAAAAAACATTCATCATGAATAAAGGATTTCTTGAAAATCATCAAACTTAATAGCCCAAAGAAGAATAAATACAAGTAACTTGTGAATATTAGAAGCTTAGAATCTGATCCTGGCTCTACCACTATTAAATGTAACTTTTGTTTTTCATCTTTTCTTTCTCCAAAATACGTACTATGCAAGACCTAGAAAAGGGGAAAATATGACAACAGAAGAATGAATGGCCTGTAGGGGAAGAGGAAGGGCACTGTGTGGATGGAGAGGGCTGAGAGACATCATGGCATAGATACTATCAGATACATAATGTCAATATAGTACAATGAAGTTCATTCCTTTGTACATCTAATTTACATTAATAAGAATGAGTGTTGTGGACTGGTGAGACATGAGGCACCAAGATTGATGATCAGAATTTGATTCCTAGGACTGATACAGTGGAAGGAGAAAACTGGTTCCTCAAAAGTTGTCCTTTGACACGAGTGCTCTCTGTCATAAATAAGTGTTTTAAAAAAAAAAAAGAGGAAAGGAAAGGAAAAAAGTTGTGACGACATGATACAATTTGATTATTTTATGTTCTTAATGAAAATTGATTCAAGAATTTTCTAAACACTTTTGAACTAAATCTTTTAAATAAATCATAAACTCATAATGATTTTTAAAAAGTGTTTCCTTAATTTCTCAACTTTAGACTCCAGTTCTGTTTTAATGAATTTATTTTTTTCAGTACTGGTGATTGACTCTGATTTCATGCATGGTAGGCAGGTCCTCCCCCACTGAGCTTTATTGCCAGTCCTGTCAATACATTTTAATTCAAAATTGAATGATTTAGGAAGAAAATACAATGAGTTATATTTGTGCTTATTCTTTTTGTTCAAATACCATTTCATTTCTGCAGATTTAGTTTTCACTTAACAGCATACTGTAGATTATTATAAATTTTCTGTAAATTTATACTATAGATTACAGTGTTATATTAATTACCACACTAGTTTCTTTTTTCTATACACTGTATAGGTTTTTCATTTCATATTGTTAGTCATTCTGTTTTATATATAAAGATATATATATATAACCTGTTTATATTATATATATTGTTTTCTTCTAATAAGTTTTATGAGTAAAGATTTTTTTAAGTAGTTAATTTTTTTAATTTCTTTTTTTAAAAATTTATTTATTATGTGTAAATACACTGTAGCTGTCTTCAGACACCCCAGAAGAGGGCATCAGATCTCATTACAGATGGCAGTGAGCCACCATTTGGTTGCTAGGATTTGAACTCAGGACCTCTGGAAGAGCAGTCAGTGCTCTTAACCGCTGAGCCATCTCTCCAGTCCCAAGTTGTGGTTTCTTTACATCTGTGGTGTATATATTGGTTTCTCTATGTGGCTCTTGGATACTTTCAGATTCTTTTTTTTAGTTTGATAAAATTTTTCTTGTTTTTAATTTACATTTATCCATAATTTTATTTCCTTTCCTTTCCTTCACATACACACACACACACAAACACACACATACACACACACACACACACACACACACTGATTTTTCTGTGTGACTAAGAAAGACTTTGAGTTCCTAGTCCTCCTATCTCCCAAATTCTGGGATTGTAGGCACAAATTACTATTATCACTTTGCTTGGCTTTATATCTGTTTTAATGAATCCCCCTTTCGTTCCCTTTCTTTTAAATATATATTGGTGTTTTGCCTACATGTATGTCTCCTTGGTCCAAGCAGAGGGCAGAAGTGGTCATCAGATACGCTGAGTTACAGATGGCTGTGAGCTGATATTTTGGTTCTTGGAACCCAGGTCCTCTTTAACTGCTGAGCCATGTCTCCAGCCCCACCTAATTATCCCTCTTAAATAATGTATGATAGTTATCATAGTTCTTTTCTTCAGTCAGAAAGTAAATACAGCAAATAAGGTAAATTGTGTGGTTTCTGGCCATAAATAAGGACCAAAAGAAAAGTGTATTTTTGTAATGAGTTGCATATAAACTTATCTTTGTTTCTGTTTTTCATCTCTGACACTCTGCCTTTCCTTTTCACATTATCTCTTCAACTTTTTCCCTATCCTTTTTGAAAATCCTACTTAATGCTACGTTTTAGATCAAAATCTTTGTATTCTAACAGTTTATTAATTGTTTATGTTGAATTTATTTTTGCGACATCATCTCTTGTATTCTAAGCTGGCTTCAAAATTGTAGCCAAGAGTGACCTTGCTTCTTCTGTCTCCATTGTGTACAGAAGTTACAGGTTTTGAGTTCAGATGTGCACTGCTATTCTGGTTTTATGTAGTGCTGGGGATTGAACCTGGGGCTTTGTGCATGTTAGGCAAGTATTATACCAACTAAGTTGTGTGTGTGTGTGTGTGTGTGTGTGTGTGTGTGTACACAAATACAATCTCCATTCTTAGCCCTAGCTTGAGTTTAAGTGATATCACTGAATACATTCATGGTTTAATTGATGATATCACTACATCAAGCAGTATATTATGCTACTACTACTTTTTAAAAGTTATTTTATACATATGAGTGTTTTGTTTACATGCATATCTTTGTGCCATGTGCATTTCTGGTGCTTGTGGAGGCTAGAAGAGGGCATTAGATCTCTTCGGACTAGAGTTAAAAGACAGTTGTGAGCTGCCCCATGGGTGCTGGAAATTGAACCTGGGTCCTAGAAGAGTAGGTAGGGCTTTTAACTGCGTAGCTATGTCTAGCTTCTCATTACTATTTATTTTGTGTTTATGTGCTAGGTTTGAATCCAGGGTTTGTTCGTGCTGAGTGATACCTGTAGCCCTACTTGGTTTACAGATTTAATTGTCAGATACCCTGGGCTTAGTGTGAACAGATATTTAAGATCAGTTGCATGTCCTCTGCACTTTACTTAGACCCCTTTCAGCATTGCTTTCTCTCTATTTCAGCTATACCCTTTACATCGATGTTTGAACATTCCATCTTAGAGCCTTTGATTCTTAGATTTAATGTTTAAGATCCTTAATCTAAAAATTTTCAAAGATGTTAGTCATCGTGCCCTAGTAATTTTTTGAAATCCTTTCAAGCATGATTATGAGATTATCTAGACAGGAAACTATAGATTGGAATCTTTGTGGTAGACAGTGCCTTCTGTCTTCATTGTTGCTGATACAGTTGGCAATGATCTGTGGTTGTACGCCTTCCTGGGATTTTCTTTTTAAGTTATATCCTTGATATTCTAAAGAGAAGTTTGTGAATCTTGTAGTTCATTGTGCTAGGTAGGCCTTTAGCACTCTCTGAACTGTAAAAACTTGTTTTTGTTCGTAGCTTGGGGGAATTTTATTTCTCCTGGACTTTGTTAGTTAAAATTTAAAAACAGTGGATGGCGTTTAACTAAACATTATGACTAATTTTTCCAAGAAAGACTAGATAGGGGAGGGTACATGAAGTGCAGTGCTAAATCCACTAGGATGTTGATAGTGAATATGAAAACAGAAGAAACAAAAGAAAGTCAAATGGTTGCTTTATATGATTAGAAATTAAAGCTGAAGTCAGATGGAGTGGTGTGCAGCTTTAATCCCAGCACTGGGGAGGCAGAGGCAAAAGAACCTCTTGGAGGTCCAGGACAACCTACATAGTGCTTTGGTTCCAGGGCTTACAGAGAGACCCTGTTCTTGCAAGCATAAAAGTCTAAAACCAAAGGTGAGTATGGTGGCAGTTCAATATTCTAGAGGTAGAGACAGGCAGCCTGGTGTACAGAGCAAGTTCTCAGGACAGCCAGGGCTACATAGTGAAACCTTGTCTCAAAAAATTTTTATTGCCTCTATAAATATTTAACTGTATACCAATGGGAGTGTTAATCAGGGTATATTTATAAACAATAAAAATGAATGTCTTTTTGACACCAGAGGAGGTCAAGCTTTTAACATTCTATATTCATCATTAAGAACTAAATCACCAGGGCTAGTGAGATGGTTCAGTGATTAAGAGCATTAACTGCTCTTCCAGAGGTCCTCAGTTCAATTCCCAGAAACTACATGATGGCTCACAACCATCTGTAATGGGATCCGATGCCCTCTTCTGGTGTATCTGAAGACAGCTTACAGTGTACTCATATAAATGAAATAAAAAAAATCTTAAAAAAAAAACACAGCCAAATCACCTCCAGCATAAAGTGAACTGAGTAACATAAAATTTGTATGTGACCTTTTTCCTCTGAAGATGATGACCTACTAAGAGAGGTTCTTTCTAAGTCTTGGAATGTAGAGTGCTACTTGTGCAAGGTCCTGAGTCTGATCAGGAAGTAGGCAGGAAGGGGGGGGGTCTATTTTCATTCTCAGTTACACATGCTAAGTTAGTCCTCAGGCTGCCATAAGCTACAACTTAGTTTCCAACTAAATAACTAAATTTCACAGTATCTGTACCAGCTTTTCACAGTACATTTTAAAACCAATATCCTTAGCATAACAGCGAGTAATGATATAGAATTCAATAATTAAAATCACCGAGAAATGGTTCATTGGCTAAGAGTACTTGCTGTTCTTACAGAGGATCTGGGTTTAGTTCCCATCATCTATATGGTGACTCACAACCAACTACAACTCTAGTTCCAGAGGATCGATGTTCTCTTATGGTCTCCATGGGCTTCTGCACACACTTGGCATACATACACTCACTCAGGCATACATATATTAAAAGTAAATATATTTATATATGTATGTGTGTATATATATGTATGTATGAATATTATCTCATGAGGACTGGAGAAATGGAGAAGTGGTTGAATTTTAGCACATTCTTAAGGAGAAGCTGGGTTCTGTTCCTAGCACTCATAATCCAGTCCTAGAGGATTTGATACTCTTTTCTGGCCTTTGAGGGTTCCCAAAGCTATGCAGTTTGCATATACTCACAGTCTTACATAAATATATAAAAAAAAATTTCAAAAAAGATTCATGGCAAAGGAACACATGGCATATAGCCACTATATGTTTTTAGGGTGTTTTTTTTTTTTTTTTAAAAAATCACCAAATCTGATTCAATTCAAAAACTGTTTTGGATTATTTTACTTAATACATGCATAGAGTTTTATATCTAATAATCTTGTAATGTCAAAATCTTTTAAAAAATTTTAATACATTACAAAAATTGTGTATGTGTTCTGATTTGAACAACCTGAAGGAGTCAGCTCTTTTTTTCCACTATGTGATCGTAGGGACTAAACTTAAATCTGTTAGGCTTTGGCAGTAGGTGCTTTTACCTGCTGGACTATCTTGATGGACTAAGTTTTAAATTTTTGTTTTACTTCTATCACCACTAGAGTTTTTTATTTGTTTGGTTTTGGTTGTTTTGCTTTTAAACTATTTAACCCTGGCTGTCCTGGAGTTCACTATATAGACAAGGCTGTCCTCAAACTAAAAGATTTGCTGGCATCTGCCTTCTGAGTCCTGGGATTAAAGGCACGAACCACTGGCCAGCTAAGAAATTATTTATTATACATTCTTTATAGATTGATAGTACTGATGTATCTTTGTAGATTTTTTTTTTCCTAATTAAAAAAAAAATTGACACATATGCCAGAAGAGGGCATTGGATTCACTGGAACTAGGGCTACAGGCTGCCATTGTAAGCTGCCATGTGGGTTTTGGGGACTGAACCCAGGTCCTCTGGAAGAGCAACAAGTGCTCTTGTTGAGTCATCTCTACAGCCTCAGAAACATCTTTTTTTGTTTGTTTGTTTGTTTGTTTGTTTTGCTTTGTTTTTTGTTTTTTCGAGACAGGGTTTCTCTGTGTAGCCCTGGCTGTCCTGGAACTCACTGTAGACCAGGCTGGCCTGGAACTCAGAAATCTGCCTGCCTCTGCCTCCCAAGTGCTGGGATTAAAGGTGTGCGCCATCACTGCCAGTTCCTCAGAAACATCTTAATTATTGGTTAAACTCCTGACATTTTTCATGTCTGTGTGTGTGTCTGTGTGTGTCTGTGTGTGTGTATGTGTGTGTGTGTGTGTGTGTGTGTGTGAGAGAGAGAGAGAGAGAGAGAGAGAGAGAGAGAGAGAGAGAGAGAGAAGACATTTGGTCACTCAAAGGCTAAAAGGTGGTTGTCACGTTGCTTTTATTATCTGAATATAAGGCTTGAAGTTTTGTCTGAAGTGCATGATCATGCCTGTTTTTCTGATGGTGCTCGAGAACAAACTGAAGTCCTCATTGTTGCTTAGCCCTCTTGCCCACTGAAGCCTGAGTCCTCATGGCTTTTTTTCTAGAGGTTGAAATTTCTTTGATATTCCAAACTTGAAATGACAGAAACAGTTTTTTCTTCATGGACAGATGAAGAGCCATGGGGGCCTTTGCCAGGTGTGTTTACAAGTGTTGGTGCATCAGATCTCCACATTTAGTTTGTGTGCATGTTTCAGCAAGGTTTCAAATTGCAATGGATCTGCTACATTAGTACAGTCAGTTAAGCATTAAATTTTGATTTAAATCTCTAAAAGTAGAGTAATTTGTTGGAAAAATCTTTGGGGAATCCTCGACATTCCTTTTAACTTTCACCTTTATCTTTGCCTTTCTTTTAATTTGGGGTAGCTTAGAAATAAATATTCAAATGAGAATTTTGGAAGTTTTTTTTTTTTTTTTGTCAGAATGAGGGTTTTACAGCTTTTTATATTTACAGCTTTTTGCTAGTATAATATCCTGTTCTAGTGTATCTTTATATTAATGGATGTTGTTTTCATTGTCATATTCTTCCTCTTCCTCAATCCTTCTTCATCTCATTGTGTAGCCCAGGCTAACTTGGTACTATTTACATATACAGGCTGGCCTCAATTTAGTGGTTATCTTTCTTAGTCTCTCAGATGTTGGAATTACAGTATAAAGCCATAATATTCAGTGTCTTCAGTTTTGATGAATTACAGTTTATCACTTTAGACTTAGGGATTGTGTTTTGGATGTTGTGTCTAAGAACTACTTGCCTAACTGAAGATCATAAATATTTTCTCTTCTAATTTTTTATAATTTTGATTTTTACATAGTAGCACATTTAAGGCCAGCTCAGGCTAAGTCAGACCCTGTTTCAAAACAAAACAAAACAGATTTATTCATTTTCTTTGTAAGTTTGGAGTAAGGGATTTGAGATAGTCTCATGTAGCTGAGTTTGGCTTTGAACTTCTGTACCTCTTGCCTATTACGCCTCCCTCAGTGCTGTGATTGCCATTTTGGTTTATCCATTCATCAACCTGTCTATAGTGCTGGTTGTCCTGGAACTCAATTTGTAGATCAGGCTAGCTCCAAACTCAAGTAAATCTGCTTGTTTCTGCTTCCAGAGTGCAAGGACTAAAGAGGTGTGTCACCACACCCAGCTCTGGTTGATTATTATTGTTTTTATTTTTATTTTATTTTTTTTAAAATGGTTATGTATTTATTGTATGTCTGTGAGTACACTGTAGTAGACACACCAGAAGAAGGCATCTTATCTCATTATGGGTGGTTGTGAGCCACCATGTGGTTGCTGGAAATTGAACTCAGGGCCTTTGGGAGAGCAGTGTGTGCTCTTAACTGCTAAGCCATCTATCTCTTCAGCCTGAATTATTCTTTTTTAAAAGATTTTATTTTATTTATTTTTATGTGTATGAGTACACTGTAGCTGTACAGATGGCCGTGAGCTATCATGTGTGTGGCTGCTGGGAATTGAACTCAGGACCTCTGCCCGCCCAGCTCGCTCCTGCCGGCTTGCTCCGGTGTAATTCACTGTAGCTATCTTCAGATGCACCAGAAAAGGGCATCAGATCTCATTATGGATGGTTGTGAGCCGCCATCAGTGCACTTACCGACTGAGCCATCTTGCCAGCCCAATTTTTAAGATTTATTAATGTCACTGTCACTCTCTCTAGACATACAAGAGGGCATCGGGTCCGATTACAGATGGTTTGGAGCCATCATGTGGTTGCTGGGAATTGAACGCAGACCTCTGGAAGAGCAGTCAGTGCTAGTGCTCTCAACTACTATCTCTCCAGTCCCTGGTTTATTATTTTTTAATGCAATTTTGATATGGTTGGATTCATATCTTTACTTTTCTCTTTGTTCTCTACATAGATTTAACTCTTCCTTTGATGTGTTAACAATTTTTGGTTTGACAGTTTTATGCTTCTAAGAATGCAGGAAAAAAAGATAGTAATTGTAACAAGTTAAAAGATAAAAACACAGAAAAGTAGCCCATAATAATTACCTAGATGTTTACCCTTGCTGTTTTCTGTAGTTCCATTTTTCTTTCTTGTATCATTTGACTTAGTTTTAGATGTTCACTCTTCTTAAGGCATGACCGTTTCACTGCTTACATTTTTAAAAAAAACTGTGTGTGTGTGTGTGTGTGTGTGTGTGTGTGTGTGTGTGTGTGTGTTTGGGGGGGTGGTAAGTCAGAAGGTGGTAATGTGAGAGAATTAGTTTTTTTTGCTTCCATCCACATGTGAGTTCTGGGGATGGAACTCACATCATCAGGTGTGGAGCCAAGTGCCTTTTACCTTGCTGAGCCATCTCACTGGCCCCTAAAATTCTTTGATGATTATAATATTTAGAAATGAACTTCCTCTATGGTCTCCTTTGAGAATTGGTAAGAATTTGTTTTTGCTGTTTCTGGTAATTTAAATCCATCTTGGACATTTTAGAAGATTATTTGTTTTAGTGGACAAGTCGTCCTAGGTAGACTGTAACTGCAAGTTCTTCCTCATTTTGTACAAGCAGAGTTCTATTAGCTGTTGGCCTTTAAAGTCTTTGCTAGGTTTGTATTTGCCTCTATTTCTATTCTAGGATTTCGGTAGTGGTTCATATTGTAATTTGTTCTGAAAGCATGTCTTGTAAATCTTTATATGTGCCTCATGTCTGAACAGCTTCAGTTACAGTGATAGACCACTGTATAGTTTCTTGGCACATACTTGGGTCAAAACCAGGAGATAACATAATGGAATATTCAACACTATCTTATGTCTGTCTGATTTTGCAGTGCTGATGATTGGATTTAGGGACTGTTATATTTTGGGAAAGCACATTCCCACTGAGGTACATCCTAGCCCTTTTAAAATCTCATTTGCCCAGACTATCATTTAACCTGTGACCTATAGCCTCCTGAGTAGCTGGGATTACAGGCTTGCTCCTCCAGGCCCAGCTTCACTACCATTTTTATTTCTTTACCTTCCCCACCATATAATCCACCTGCTGTTTATTTTCAAAGTTCTCTGGTCCTTTGTTAGTTGCTTGTGCACATTCCCCCCACCCCTGGACATGTATAATATCTTAGTTAAGATTTTTATTGCTGTGATAAAACACCATGAGCAAAAGCAACTTGAGCAGGAAAGTGTTTATTTTACCCTACAGTTGATAAGTCTATCTGAGCAAGGCTGAAGGAGGGGCCTGGAGGCAGGAACTGGAGTAGAAGCTATACAGTGCTGCCCACTTGTTCCTTTTGGCTTTCTCAGTTTATTTTCTCACATAACTCAAGACAAGACTACCTACCTACGAGGTTTGGCACTGCCCACAGTGACATGGGTTATCCCACATCAATCAGTCAACCAACCAACCAATCAACCAATAAAAAATAAAAAATAAAAATCTCACAGGCCAATCTGGTGGAGATTCTTAATGATGAGGTTCCATTTTCTCAGATGACTCTAGCTTGTGTTTGTTTGACATAAAACTAGCTATAATAATTGACCCATTGTCAACTGAACACACAAACATTATTCAACTAGAGCTTTTCTTATATGCCCCCAACATTTCATATTAATTAGTATCACAATATAAAATATTCCAACTTTTAAAAGTTCCACATTCCCTCTACCCCCAAATCCAAACATACAGTTGGGTGTAGTGCTGTATGTCTTTAATTCTAGCAAAGGCAGACAGATCTATGTGCTCTGTGAGTTTGAGGCCAGCCTGTTCATACATAAGAGACTCTGTTTTTAAAAAACCAAAAAATAAAATAAAAATAAGGTCAAACACTTTAAACATTCAGTCTCTTTAAAAACATCCAAAGTTTCTCTAAAATATTTAGAGTTTCCCTAAAATTTCAAAGTGTCTTACTTGTGAAACTATGAGTACTTGTGAAAAAAATAAGTAATAACTAAATAATTCATCCAAGAGGGAAGAATCAGGCACAGTTAAAATCGAGGCAAACCCAAGTCCTTTGAGGATTCAGTAATGATCTTCTGTGCTCCCCAGAGCTTTATTTCTCCAGCTCTGCTGTTGGCAACACAAGCAGCTTGTTTCCTAGGCTCAGGCTGGCTTCACTCCACAACTGCTGTTGTCCTTGTGGTTGTCCCTGTGGTTGCCCAATGGCACCGGCATCTTCAAAATGTTGGGGTCTCTGCTGTTGTTGGGCTGACCTTTCCTGGGCACTCTTCAGAGACTCTGGCCCTGCCACATTATGGCAGACTTCAACTTTGTATGATTCCTTATGTCTTCAAAACCAGTACCACCTGGGAAATGCATTACCAAGTTCCACTGCCAGCTTGACTTTCTCCCAACTCTGAAGGCTGAAGGTGGAAAATCACAGTAAATGCTGGCCCCTCTGGACCACAGCTTCTGTGTGCTGACTCTGAGGAAACAGTTCCCAGAAGATTTTGCCTCAATGATGCTGGTGTCTTAATCACAGCTGATTGTTAACCCTCAGCTGACCATTATCAATTTTATTATCCAAGCAGGTTTTCACTTTGGCAGTCTGGTCTCTTGTTTATAAGCACAGATGTTAATTCAATTTCAGGTGGCTCTGAGTAGAATCAGGGGCTTTCTGTGTAGTACTAGCTGTCTTGGAACTTGCCATATATATCAGGCTGGTCTTGCCATATATATCAGAGGCCCCTAGCCTCTGCCTCCTGAATGCTGGGATTAAAGGCATGGGCCACCATGCCCAGACCCAATAGAGTCTTGAAGGGACTCTCAACTTCCCTCTGGAACTTCACAAGCAAAGTTTCTATTCTATTGTGCACAACTTTGAGTAGTTTTATCTTATAAGCTCCTACAGCACAGCCCACTGAGTACTGAGTGGCTTTTCCAGACTGTGCTGGCTACTTTTATGTCAGCTTTATACAAACTAGAGTCACTTAGGAAGAGGGAACTTCAACTGAGGAAATATGCAACTAAATTGGTCTGTGGACAAAGTCTGTGGTGCATTTTTTTTTATTATTGATTGATTTATATGGAAGGGCTCACTTGTGGGAAGCTCCACTCCTGGCTTGGTGGTCCTAGAATAATTGAGACACTACATTTCTTCTCTCTCTCTCTAGATTTATTTTATTTATATGAATACACTGTCACTGTCTTCAAACACACCAGAAGAGGGCATCAGATCCCATTACAGATGGTTGTGAGCCACTATGTGGTTGCTGGGAATTGAACTCAGGACCTCTGGAAGAGCAGTCAGTGCTCTTAACCACTGAGCCATCTCTCCAGCCCCCAAAACTTCTTTTTGATTGTTAATGACATTCTTATTAGATTATTTTAAATCAATAATTAATACCATTATTAAACACAATGAAAGAATATTTAGTGATGTGTTTATAAAAAGATAAAGGGGGGAATATGTTTTGTGGATGTGTGGTGAGGTGTGGGGGTGGGGGTGGAGGAAGGGGGTACCTCTGCAGGCCCATGCTGAGGCATCCCTCTCCCCCAAGGGACCAGCCACAGGATGGTAAGGTATAGAATAGAGTTTATTCGGGGCATGGAGGTGGGGGGGGTGAGTTAAGAGGGTAGTAGAAGCAGAGAAAGGCAGTGGGGTGGGGAGAGAGGAGAGAAGTAGAGGAGTAGAGACTGGCCATGATCATGATAGTGAGTCTGGCATACCTGGCTGTTGCCAGGTAACTGTGGGGTGGAGCTTAGACAAAATGCTAACATTTAGGCTATAGAGATATTTTTGAAATGCTCTTTGATATAGAAATTGGTACATGAAACAAGTAAAAACAGACTTGAGTCTAGACGGCTCTGCTTCCTATATGGTTATGTGCTCTCCTATCTTGGAACAAGTCAGGTTTCCTTGATGTCTTATGCCCCATTGAGTTTCTGGTTTTGAGACAGGGCTTGTTCTGTGGCACTAACCTGGAACTCAGCCTTCCAAATGTTGAGATTAGAGGTGAGCTACCACACCAAGCCTCATTGTGTTGTAAGCTTTAAAAAAGTGTGCTCAAATAGTTAAACTTGCAAGTTTAATGAGAAATGGGAATATTTGTTACAACAGTAAACTTTATTTCAGAGTTTTAACTTTCCTTTTATAAATAGCCTAATATAAAAGAGCACCCCAAGAATACATACTGTATTATTGCATGGTACAGTTATTTTGTTGGTTTAGTTAAATATATCTAAAGTATACTACTAACTTTGAATTCCTTTAACTGTTCAACACATATGGGCTTACAAATTTCATTAATTACATTTTGAGTGCAGATGTGGTAGTCTGTCAGATTCTCCGTACAACAAATTAATTTTAACGAATGCTTGATATTTTTGATTTGCTTTTCAAGATAGGGTCTTGTTTTATAGTATGGACTGGCCTACCTTTTTCCTCAGCTTCCTGTACACTGAGCTTATATGTGGAGATGACTTCACTTGGCTTAGCACAGTCTTACCTTTGCCATTTTCTTTCTTTTTTGGCTTATTTTGAACCCTATAAAGGGTGAACTATTACATGGTGAGGTATTTAATCTTGATCATAAAACTAAAAATTTGTGTCTCCTTTGGAACATAAATATCTAGGAAAGGGTATTTTGAGTGGGACTTAGTGGCACAGTAGTGCTTTTGTGCTTCAGCCATGGCACAGAAAAGAAATATATTAGGACAGAAAACTCGGCATTATTAGGGATCTAGAAATCTGGTCTGCAATTTTTTTTTTGTACATGTTTGTGAAATAGCTGGGTTTGTTGCATACAAACAATCCTTGCACCTGGGATTCAGGAACAAGAGAATTGTGAATTCAAGGCCAGCCTGGACTACACAGAAAAACACATACACACAAAAGTCAGTGAGATTCAATTACTTTAAAATGTTTTTTTTCCCCCTCCTTCAGAATCCAGCAACTATCACGAGAATACTCCTTAGCCACTTCAATTGGGATAAAGAGAAGCTAATGGAAAGGTAAGAAATTATATTGTTAGCTTTGAACTTAGAAGTAACAAAGAAAGCCCACTGAATTGAATTTATAAGCAAAAATGGATTTATATAACAGTATGCATGTAAGCAAACCAGTGTGTAAGTAATTGCTACAGTTTCTTGTATTGAAAATTTCACAGTGAACTTAGTGTTTAGGCAATTCAGGTTAAATTGAAATGGAGGATTTATTTCAGCTTATTAGATACATCTTCTTGAATATCACAAACTAAAAATACATTCTAAAAAGCACTTAAAAACTTTCTTGGAACACATAAGATCTCCCTTATTAGTTACTTAAGATATATACTATTCATGAATGTTAAATCTGTATTAGGAATATAAATGACATATAAAAATTCAATAAAAGCGAAAATGAGAAATTGTTTAGGTCTCCTAGCCATCAAACTAGATGCTTGGCTTGGTTCTCTGATTTTAGAGCAGGGTTTTGTTCTGTTGTATGTTTGTTTATAAAGTTTCTCTCTCAAAATCAGTCTAGTTTTAAAAGAGTAAAAGTTACTGGGACGGAGACTGATAGTATTAATCACCCCCTTGGTTCATTAGATTGGATATTTGGTGACTGTTGTCAGGGTGAGAGCTTCCTTTTACTCTTACCAGCTTTATTAGCAATCCTAATTGGAAAATTTGCAGCTTGCTAGGAACTGAGAATCTGAAGTATTGTAAGAAATGAATGGAACATTTTCCCATTTGATTTCATATTCAAAGAGCTGTTTAAGTCAGATACTAAGTAATACTGGAAATATAACTATTGTACACCTTATATATCTGAATTATAACTTAATAGGACCTGAACTTGGGTCCTCTGCAAGAACAGCAAGTGCTCTTACCAACTGAATTTTCTCTCTGGCCCCTTTAAACACTAATTTGTATCTGAATTATAACTTAATAGTAACTCCATTATTGAGTACTTTCTTTTATACACTCTTTGATGTTATACTTCTGGTAGTTTGTCTGTTTTGGTTGGGTTTTTTGTTGTTGTTGTTGTTTTTGTTTGTTTGTTTTGTTTTTAGACAGAGTCTTACTGCAGCTCTGGCTATATAACTCAATGTAGACCAGACTGGTTGCAAACTCACGTAGATCTCCCTGCTTCTGCTTCTGCCTCTGCCATTGTCACTGTCACTGTCTAATGGGACTAAAGACATGTGCCACATGAATTATCTCCTGCTAGTTTTTTAGGGCTAGAAACCATTGCCCTCACTTAATAACTTAATGTTTTGAGAGTTAAGTTATTCAACTCAATTTTGTAATACAAAGCCTTGAACGTGTTTGTTGGTCCCTAAAACTTGTATTACGCACATTACATTCAGCTTTCCCTGTATTTGTGAAGGATAAATACTTCTTGTTTGACTCCCTTTTCCCCGCAATGTGTATTGTTATCTTTACTGATACAAGTGCTCTTGATTTTATTGTCATTTGCTTTCAGGCTTATTTCATACTTCTCCTAACAAAAAGTTTTCAATTTACATTACAGTTTTGGGAGTTTCTTTTGTAACACTGCAGAAAACATTTTCCAATTAAATATTTTATGTGTTATGTGGATTTAAAAAAACAAACAGGTTTTTAGTTGAGTAGTGGTGATGCACACCTTTAATACCAGCACTCAGGAGGCAGTGCAATAATATTTCTGAGTTTGAGGCCAGCCTTGTCTACGGAACAAGTTTCAGGACAGCCAGGGCTACACAGACCCTGTCTCAAAACATAACAAAACAGAACAGAAATTTCAGACAAACTGTTGGGAACCTAAAGATTTTTTAATTGAATCTTAAAGTACTGTTTTTAAAAAGTATTTATTTCATTTTAATTTATGTATGTGCCTGTGTATTTGTACATATAAATTCAGGTACTCTTGGGGCTAGAAATGTGGGATCCCTTGAACCTAGAGTTCCAGACAATGTCCAATATCGGTTCTAGGACCTGAACTTGGGTCCTCTGCAAGAACAGCAAGTGCTATTACCCACTGAATTTTCTCTCTGGCCCCTTTAAACATTAATTTTTTTGTGTAGGGTTGAGAATGTATTAGATTTGAAACCTGTCGTATAGCAACAACAAACAAATCAAATTGGTATAAAAATGTCTTTGTTTCCTCTAGTGATGTTTATATTGTGTTGTCTACTACTGACACTGTTATACTTCATTTTAAAAAGCATTTTGTGTACTTTCTAATTCTAAATATTCACCTGTCATGGATTATTTGCTTTTAGATATAATTTTTCAAATAAAATGTAAGTGATTTTTAAAAAGAATTGAAAATTCTAAGTAATTATGATAGTTTGTTTAGATTTAGCTATTGCTATTTTAAACTGCACTCTAACATATTTTCTGTTGCTTATTCAGTGGCACTATTGGATTTTTCTTTTGTTATTCTCTAGGAACATCCATGTTTTGTGTTTCAGTTTTCCTCATAGTTAATACATACAGGTCTAAAACTAAGCTTAAACTAGGTACAATGTCTGTGTGCATTTTCTATATGGCATATTTGTTTTTTCTATCTTTTTTTCTTCCCCACTCAGCCTGAATAAGTTGATGATGATTATTTTTTTAATAAGCAGTAGCTGGTGCTGTTTCTTCTCTCTTGATCCATCAAAAAGTCTTTTTGAGGGGCTTGCGTGCAGCATGGGCATGCAGAGGTCAGAGAACAGCTGTTAATGAAAGAACTCTTAACTCAGATACCCAACTCTTAAAACTCAGCAACAGCCTGGTTAAAAGCTGGCTAAATACTAACATTGTAATACAACACCTTTAATTCCAGCACTTGGGAAGCAGAGGCAGGCAAATCTCTTGAGTTCAAGGCCAACCTAGTCCTACATAGTGAGTTCTAGGTCAGCCAAAACTACATAGTAAAGCCCTGTCTTCAAAGGAAAAGGAAAAAAAAAAAAGAGCCATGCATTATTGGCACATAAATATGATCAGTCGTCAGGATGGTGAAGCAGGAGGATTACGCATCAGAGGCCTTGTTATGTAGTGAGTTCTAGACCAGTCTAAGCTTTATATCCAACTTTACCCCAAAGATAAGGGACAGAAATGGAGAGGGAAGGGTTGGCAACTTTAACAGTTATGGATATCTGTGATGGAAAATAAACATATTTAAAGATTTTGAACATAGGAGCTGGAAATATGGTGTAGTGGTTAAAAACATTCATTGGGTTCTCTTCCAGAGGACCTATGTTCAATTCCCAGAATTCAAGAGGTAGTAGCTTACAACCATTTGCAACTCCAATTCCTGAGGATCTGATGCTATTTTCTGGCCTCTGTGGTCACTGCACAGTGTGGTGCACAGAATATATACAGACAGTACCTCCATATACAAAAAAGTAAAATCTGATGCTCCATGTATATTTAAACAGTGGGATACTGCTACACACCTGTGAGAAGAGTCAAGCCTCTAAACTACTTACAGTACTGACTTCAGGTGAAGAATATAGAACAGTAGGAACACTAATTCATTGTGAGTGGAAATGGAAAATAGTGTAGCGACATGGGAAGACTGGCAGTTTATTACAAAACATTCTCTTAGCATTCAGTCTAAATTGTGGACTCTGAGTGATATTAGTATAAGGTCACTGAATATATCATTCTCTGGTTGGATTTTGCTAGTAGGTTGTACTTGTAAAGGAATGTGGGGAGGATGGCATGTGTCTTTTTGCTGTGAACTAACTACTCTTAAACAGGAAATATATTATTGGTAGATGTGATGGAGAAAGAAGAAAAGGTACAAATTAAACATATTTATCCCTTAATGCTGTTATAAGAATTAAATGAAGTGTGTATTGTGCTATACACCTTTAAATCCCAGCAGTGAGGAGGCAGAGTGAGGTAGATCTCTGAGGTTGGGGCCAGCCTGGTCTACAAATGGAGTTCTAGGATACCTAGGGCTTAGAGAAAGACACTGTCTTAAAATCAAAGGGAGTTGGGTATTGGGCATAATTGCACTTCTTTTACCAGTAGTATTTAGAGATGAAAATTTCTTAGTTGCCTACCTATCCCCCCAGGACAGGTTTAAAAATAAGAGTAAGCCAATAATCATAGAATGTAATAGAGTGAAATATTCTTTTCTTACTCTATAAGGATTAGATGATTGTGTGGCAAGTTCTAACAAACCTTCAAAGAGTTCCTTGAAGTTCATTCTTAATGAAAACTACCTTAGAATATGAAGAAACGTAAGATATTATTAGTGGTCAGGCAGTGGTGGTGCCCATCTTTAATCTCAGCACTTGGGAGGCAGAGGCAGGCAGATTTCTGAGTTCAAGGCCAGCCTGGTCTACAGAGTGAGTTCCAGGACAACCAGGGCTACACAGAGAAATCCTGTCTGGAGAAACTCTTTTGTGGTGGGGGGAAGGCTGGTGGGGGAGGAGGATATTACTAGTGTTAGCCAAGTCAAAATAATGATCAAAATTTGGTAAAGATAGCATAAGAAAATCATGTTTATTATAAACATAGCTCTTGAATTAATAAATATTTAAATAACTGAATGAATTAATGGTGTACAATTTCTCCTAGGAATGCAGTAGATCATTAAGAAATATTATTATACTTATTACATTAGCAGATTAATTAAGAGAAAGCTAAACATGTAAAAGTTAGTGAAATTGTGCATATACCCAACATTTAGTAAAAGTAAAAATTCTTAGTAAACTAAAAAGTTAATAGTAATTTATATCACAATTAAATTTAGTACCAAAACACAATAAAGAATCACCACTTTAGCTCTTTTGAAGTTTGAAGCCAACTCTGAAAACATGTTAGGAAACCCATCTCAAAACAAGACCACAAATACAAATAGTGGATACCACCACCATTTAGATATAATGAGAGTTCTGATTAACTCAAGGAGCCAGGGCCAATGGCACAAAATATATGATCCCAGTTATTTGGGAGACTGAGGTGCAGTTATCAAAAGTTCAGGCTTTACTAGACTACAGAGAGTTCAGAGCCAGCCTGGGCAACTTGGTGAGACTGCTTCAAATGAAAAATTTAAAAGGGCTAGATATGGAACTTATTGACAGAAAGTTCCTAGTATGTATGAGACCATAGGTTCGACCCTCTAGTACTGGAGAAAAAAACTAAGAAGTTAAATGAATATCTAAAAAAGAAAAAAGAAGAAAGATTGTAAGTGAATAAAACATCATCTGTATTGGAAATCCAAGAGAATCATCTGATAAACCAATAGGATGATTGCCTATTGATCATCTAAGAACTAAAAACAAAATAAATATCAGTGCCCAAGGTCCTTTCTGTTTCCCCTTCATTGGAATCCTCAGTGAATAAAAAGCATGAATTGTAAATAGGCTGATGAGCCTTATTGCAGACAATATTATTCTTAATGCTCATTACATTGTTTTTTTACGTGTGTGTGATTGTGTGTGTGTGCGCGCGCGCGCATACAAGTGCAAGTGCTTATGGAAACTAGAAAAGGGGATTGGATCTCCTGGAGTTGGAATTATAGGTGATTGTAAGTCTATAACCTGATTTGGATACTGGGACCCAAATTTGGGCCTGCCTGCCTGCCTGTCTTCCTTCCTTCCTTCCTTCCTTCCTTCCTTCCTTCCTTCCTTCCTTCCTTCCTTCCTTCCTTCCTTCC
>JADRCC010576721.1:0-22173 GCA_019843855.1 Hylomyscus alleni
TACTTTCCACTCTTGCTCTTTGGGTCTCCCTAGAAAGCAGAGCTCCTGTGGGCTAAAACAAAGATGGCCCCAACCTTCGGTTATGTACAGCTTCCTTCAGGCTGCAGTGTCATCCTGCCTGCTGAAGGTTCTGGCTCTGTGCTTCATTTCTGGGGAACGATGACCACAAGCGGGTCGTGTGGTCACTGCCTTCATTCCTTAGTGGCATCACCTCCACAGCTTCTCATGGGGCTGCTAGGACTCTGCCCTTGAACTGCCTTTCCAGCTCTGGGAGCGTCCCTGCTCATGGATGGGTCTTGATTCAGCTTTGCATGTCCAGATCTTAGCAGGTTTGTTGAACCTTGTCGTGGGAAGTACTGGAATAGTATTCACTGGAATAAGAATGATAGTTTTATAGTCCTATTGAGAGATGGGTGGATTTTGAGTAGAGTAAAAATAAAGTGTGTTTTTCTGGGAAGAGAATGCTTTGTTCATCCCAGCTCTGCAGACTGCACAAGCTCCCTGGGCCGCCTGTGCTTAGCACTTGGCAGGCACACAGCAAATACTACTCAGCTACAATCCTTGGAGCTCGGCGTAAATTTAATTCCTCTTTCACACGTTATTTCTGCACAGATTCCGTGCCTGTGCTTACTAAGTAGCCTGCGCAAGTTTTTGAGAGGGGATGGCCAGGGAGCCTCCGACAGGTTGTTACTAGCCTTAGAATTCAAGTGGAATAATAAAGAGACACCAGATGGCTGGACAGGTTTTGATGTCTGCACACTTTACCTCCCTCTACTGGTCCCATCGAGGAACTTCAGCTCTGAGAACTTGCAGACAGCCATCCACACATAATGAGGGAAAGCAGTTGAGCGTCGTCCTCCCCAAAGGTGCTGGCCTAGGCTCCTCTTAGATTGTTGAATGCCTGGTGGGGAAGGTTATTAATGCTTGGGATGAAGCACAATGTTTCACCCAGGAATTCTGCATCTCTGGAGTTGGGTTAAGCCAATTAATAATTCCCAATCAATTACCCTGCGGTTTCCTCTAGTGTATGCACAGTACCCTGGCGGTGTTCAGTAACAGATTGGAAAGATTGTGTGGCAATGTGTGTGAAGCTGCCTGTCAAATGAGAGCCTGGCCAGCATGGATCCAGCTGAGGGTGTGTGTCCCCAGCAGTCCTGACCTCCAACATGGGCTCTCTCATCCTGCAGTCTGACTTAGTCTGGTCTCTCACCCTCCAGGAATCAGTGGTGTTAGCCCTTGAGGGGTTCCTGTATACACGACACCCATGCAAGTGACAGGCGAGAGCAGGTGCACACTCAAGCACAGAGCTATTTGCGTCTGGTCCACTTTATAAATCTACAATGCGCATTTGGGAACTAGAAAGAGGAGAGGCCGTACGTGCTGGTGGCCACTGACTAATTTCTGTGAGGTCGTGGTTACCATGTACTTTGGATTCTGTTCATCTTGGCAGTGCTACCTACTGAGACACACTGGGATTGCTCTGCTCCTTCCACATCTTCAGTAATTACAAACATCAGTGCTCCCTGATGGAACAGCGTGAGTGCTGGGCATCTATCTACTGGTCTCAGTTCTGAGGTCTGGGTCCGTTCACATCCTTCTTAGAGGCTTTGGGTAGCAAAGTTTTTCTCAGTAGGGATGGGACAGAGCCCCCGGGCTGGCTGTGGATGAGGTTCCATGAACAGGGACCATACATCTGCCCTGGGCAGGTGCCACTGCTTGCCTCCATTGGTCAGGAGTCCTCAAGCAAGGTTTTCTATATACCACAGGGTAGTCACCATCACTGTCACTTTCTAAGAATGGTTGAAAGTGACTGGGCAAAATGGGTAGCCAAGAGAAAATCTGAGGATATATTACCTGTGGGGTTCTTCGTATGAAAGAACTTTCTCTGTACTGAACCCCTCGCCAATAGGTCTGTCCCCTGAAGCCATTCAACTTGGTAAATACTTAGCTCTCTCCTGAGGCTGGAGGTGACTCTGTAGAGTAGGAAGTTAGTACAGTCAGAGGCAAGGCCAGGAGAGGGCTATGGAAGGGGACTGGGAGAGCGTATTGCCACAGGATGGAAGAGGGTAGAGAAGGACCCTGACGCTGACCTCAAGGCTGCTTGGTCAGGAACTCCTGAGCCAGGTATGTAGGGAAGGGATTTGGCTGGCCCAGTGAGAGGGGCCCAAAAAACACACAGGAAGGCACTGGCATCTACTTACCCAAGATACCACAGCCAACATAGATACAATTTAGCCAGAGCCTGGCTGTGTAAGGGGGGCAGAGGAACAGTTGGTATTGGGGGATGTGGTAACTGGGGTGCCAGGTGACTCATGAAGGTGCCTCTTGGCTGGCAATATGGATAAAGCTGGGGTCTGATCCCACCCCATGCTGATTCACCCTCAGCAATGTAGGAGCTGTGAGCCTTGGGACCTCAGTCTGGACCTGCAGATGACAGGGACTATATCACTCTAGTATGGAGACATCAAAAGAGACCATGAAGTCAGTAGGCCAAGTTCTTGGCTTCCTGAAAACCTACAATGAGCTTCTCTCCTATTTCTTCTTCCTCCCTACGGAGTGACAGTCACAGGGCCTTCTCTTCAAGAAGATTCTGAGCAGGTCTTTTTCTCTTCGCAGGTGCGCCATGGAGCCCTTCTGTCCACTCCTGCTGGCAAGTTTTAGCTTGTCACTTGCCAGAGCTGGCCAGGGCAACGACACCACCCCAACAGAGAGCAATTGGACCAGCACAACTGCAGGTAAGGACCCCTGGCCTGTGCCCAGCTGACCCTGCTGCCTCACAAACTGCCACCTCCCCAGCACCTTGGACCGCTAGGGAAGATGTTCAGTGGCTCTTCCGGTGTGCCAATGAGGATACTCTGTAAGTACCCAGAACCAGAGCCATCCAAGTGTGTTCAAAAAGACTGCTCCACCTGCTGGGGTCGAGGTAGTGATCAATCCTGGTGAAAGAAGGAGTGAGAAAGTCTGTAGAGGGCCATCCAAATGGCGAAGTGGGACAAAGTGCTGGCTGGCGGTCCTAACAACCTGAGTTCAATCCCTGGGACCTACACAGTGGAAAGGAGAGAAGTGACTCCTGCAAGTTGTTCTCTGACTTCTACAAGTACACTGTGGCATATGCTCTCTCTCTCTCTCTCTCTCTCTCTCTCTCTCATACACACACACACACACACACACACACACACACACACACACACACACATACAATTGGTTAATTCAACAATACATTCTGAAAAGTCTGACTGTACAGAGCCCTGCTAGGGGCAACTATGATCAGACACTGACCAGGAGGTTGAGCAAATGTGAATATTGGCTTGAAGGTTTGTTGTGTAACTTTTCCTGAGGAGATATGAGCAAACATCTAATTACTCAACAGAGGACACCCACTATAGATCCAAGAAATGACTGTATCCATATCTAGCTTGGTGAACCAGTAAGTTTTGGGGGATTACTTAGAGAAGCATGGGTGACTCAGAGGCAGCTGCTTCACTGGAAAAGCCCACTCCAGCCTGGGTGACAACTCATGAAAGCTCTATCATCACAGTCTCCTGCACAGTTTGCAGGCAGCTCCACTTAAGAGTCCCCCCACACCAACCACGCCCCAGGCAATTTGTCTCTGGCTTGTAAGACTTCAGGGCCTTATGAGAATTATGGCTTTATGTTTCATGAGCTCCCTGCCTTCCTTTCATGAGAATATGTTGAATCTGGAGCAAATAGTCATATAACAGGGCTAATAATGTTATTATTTGTCACTTGTTAATATTCTGTAATATTAGTATGTGGTGAGGTTTCCTCTTTTAAAAGAACAGTTGTTATTTTTCTAGGTGACTGCGGAGCATTCTTGGATGTGTCATGGCTTCCAGGAGATAGAGTTGAAATGGACAGCATTGTCCTAGCCTCACAAGAAGGTTAGGACAGATAAACCCCAGGGCAGGGATGGGGACTGTTCTTCGTCTGTTCCCTCACCTTGTAGTTTAACTAGTAAAGAAGAAGAAAAGGCATACTGGTGCCATGTGCCATCAAGGAGGAACCTCAGAGACATTTCCACCGATAGAAGGTAGACATAGAAACCCCATGATGTAAACTAAGGTAGGATTCCGTTGATGGGAAAAGCACGGACAGGGAGAGTAGTGAGCAGTTGCAGGGACTGAGGATGACGACAGGAGGGGTCTTACTGGAGACAGAGAATTACTTTAAAGGCATTACCATAGCCAGAGCTGCCTAACCCTGGCAAGGGACTCACCATACATTAAAAACAAGTTCACTTTACATGTAAATTTCATCTCAATTAAATGACTGAATATTATGCAAAACCAAAGTGAGGAAGAGGAGGTAGAAAGGGGAAAAACAACAACAACAAGAGTAGGTCTTTTCGACTCTTATTCCCTGGGTTCAAATCTCATCTCAGCCATTTGTTAGCTGGGTATCCTGGAAGCACTCACTCTATGCCTCCTCTATGCCCCTCTGTGCCTCCCTGCCCTGACTCCTGAGGTACAGATGCAGTGAGCATTACAGAGACAAGCAGACTGGACCGTCTTCAGAGCACAGCTGAATTCCTCAACATCTGACTTTTGCTGTGGTCAACAGAGAGCAAGCTCCAGTCAACTAGCCAGTCTCCAATAGCCAGGAGTTCTGATACTTCAATCTCTCAACTCTATTGTGAATTTTGGGGGTTGGGCTGCACACAGAGAGAGCCAGGCTCAGGGCAGATGGATGAGGTCAGGGACCCTCCCCAAGGAGCTGGCAGGGATTCCCTGAAGCATGTCTAGTGCAAAGTCAGAATGAACCTGCAATGGCAAAGGCTGGCCCCTATCTTTTCACTCACCTCATGCCCATCCATCCCTTCCTACACATTTGCTCCATTCCTTACAGGGCAAGGCCTACCCACACTGGGGCAGACCATCTGCTTTATTCAACATATAGATTCTAGTATTAGCCTCATCCAAAAATCCCCTCCAATGGTAGTCTCAAAATGTTTTTGCAGCCATGACCAGATCAAGTTTCCACGTAGCATTGAGCAACATGTTTGGTATTGGCCCTTGCAAGGCTTAAGAAGGACTCAAATTACCAATATCCTTACCGAAAAGCTTCTTAGGAAAAGTCAGTGGAAGTTGTTGCCCTCCCAGTGGGTCAGAGGTTCAAGTTTCACCAAGTTTCACCATACTCAAGGGCTTTACAGGGTTTCCAGACCATAGACTAATTTCCTATAGGCACAGTGGTGTCCCTAAGGGGAGGGAAGAAGCGCAGGCCTGCCATGAAATCAAACACCTGAGAGAACACTCTGGCTGTATTCCCTTTCCTCTTTGCCCTGACACCCACGGCCACAAAACAAACAAACAAACAAACAAACCAGACACTGCATGCATGCCTCTCGGCACGTGGCTTTCCACATGCAAATAAATTGTCCACATCCTGCAGCACAGACTGTCGAAGGCTTGCCCCAAGGACAGTGACCTTCAAGAACATTCACTGAAGTTTCTCCACCCACATCCCTGTCTTCCCTCACCAAATACTAATCAGCTGGCTATTTAGGGATACCTGGAAAGCTGTCTGTACATCCTAGTAAACATCTTGAAGCTCCCGGGGACAAAGCATCCATCTCCCCACAGTAGAGGTTTGATCTGTCAGAATCCTGTGACAGCCCCACAGGTGGTACCTGAGTCTCCCTCAGGGTGGTATCCGCCATCCAAGTCTAGGGCTTTCCAAGTTCGTTTGAAAGCAAAAATGTATTGGTTCATAACATGGCCATGGGCAGGAAGTATTGCTTTCAGGAAGAGAAAACTATCATGTGACCTCAGCACCCAGGAGAGAAGCTTTCTCTGGTTAGTCTCCTCCCTGCCGGCCTCAGCACACTAGCAACTGCTCTAGTCTTACAATCAGGAGCTACGGAGGCCTCAAGTTACACCGCTGCTCCTTTATCACGCAACTTGGGAGGGCACCTCAAGTGCTCTTTAAAAGATTTGGCCCCTGAAAAAAACGTGAAGTATCTCTTGAGGGTTAGCATGTTGCCAGAATGTGCCAGAACAACAGGAAATGGTTTCTTTTCATCTCTGGCCAAAATGAATTCAATATTCATCGTGACACATTTTTTTGACAAAGAATTCGTTATAAGTATGTAAAAAACAAAAAAAGTTGTGAGGAAGTGTTATTATCCATACTACGTACAAGAAGAATCCTTAATTTTAACGTGTGAAAGAGCATATTAGGAAAATGGATAATGTTATGGTTTGCTTTGCTACTGCCGTGACAAACACGATGACCCAAGCACCAGCGAGGCAATGGTTAACTTGCCTTACATATCTCATCATGGTCCACCATGAAGGGAAGTCAGGGCAGGAGCTCAAACAGGAACTAAAGCAAAATCATGAAGGAATACTGCTTAGTGGCTCGCTCACTGGCTGGTGCTCAACTAGCTTTCTTATACAGCCCAAGACAGCCTGCTTAGAGATGGTGACACCTCCCGTGGTCTATATCGGCCAACAATAAAACACCCCACCGACATGAGCGTAGGTCCATCTAAGCAAGGCAATTCTCAGATAATTCCGGGGTGTGTCAAGTTGACAGCTGAAGCTATTAGGAGATGTCAAACACAACCAGGCAAAGTCAAAGCATCCAATTAATTCCATTTTAATCATCAAGCAGAGGTTCTGAACTCTCTGGATATTAGAGAAAATCACGTTAAAAATGTTATTGTGCTTTTTGCTTGACTAAAAGTGGAAGGATCATTGGCGTGCAGGAGACAGTGTGTCCCTCGTAAACCCCAGAGGAGCGTAGAAGTCAGATGCTTTGGGAGGCCATCTGGATATTTCTACTCTTGGTTGGTAATGAGTGTAGGAGACACAAAGGTTCACTTTTAGGAGATGCCATACAGAAACCCTGGTGAAACCAAGTGTGCAAGTTAGGGGCTGGAGAGAGTTAAGGGCACTTGTTGCTCTTCCAGAGGACCCAAGTTCAGTTCCAGCACCCACGTGGTCCTTCACAACTGACTGAAACTTCAGCTCTGGAAGATCAGACACCCTCTTCTGGCCTAAATGAGCACCTGCACACACATGGTACAGATACACAAAGACATATACCCACCTGCAGGCATATAAATAGGAAATGTTTTTAAATGTAGAAATACAGGGACCAGCAAAGTGGGAAATAGCCTCAAATACTCATGCAGTCTGGGCCAGTCCAAAGTGTAGGATGGCAAGCAGCCAGGACACAAAATGAAGAGGCTCACCTAGCGTGACACCTCTCCAGGAGCAATGGGAGAGGTGTGTGTTTCTTCTGGTTGCTTCATACATAGTATTTGTATTGGAATATGTCATCAATTGGGTGATTTTTTTTTTTTTTTTTTTTTGGTTTTTCAAGACAGGGTTTCTCTGTGTAGCCCTCGCCGTCCTGGAACTCACTCTGTAGACCAGGCTGGCCTTGAACTCAGAAATCCGCCTGCCTCTGCCTCCCCTGTGCTGGGATTAAAGGCGTGTGCCACCAACGCCTGGTCGGATGATTCTTTATAATCAGTTTGTCTGTTTCCCTTCTCTCACAACTTGTAAAATAACAGTACTTCCTTCAGTCATGCAATCTTGAATGTCAGGAGGGATTAGTGAGGAGTCTGATTTATTTATCAAACCTATGTGTTCAGGAGTTTCGGGTTGTAGAAGAAAAGGTAGGGGAAGATACACTCGCCACTTCACGCTAGGGAAACAAAACGGTCCACCTCTGTGTGTTCACTCTGACTGGGCTACTTGGAATGTTTATCATAGGCCTCTGGCTCGAGAAGCTTCATGGACTAGATCCCAGAAAGTTCTCCAGAGTGGTCCTCCAGGGACGGTTGTCTCCTCCCAGAGCACAATTGCTCACGGTGCTTCCTGTCTTTTTCCTTTTCCTCTTCCTCTTCCTCTTCCTCCTTTACTTTAACTCTCACTGGGGACCCTCTAGACATGTAGAATGACCCTCATTGGAGGGGTACTATCTGTTGAAGATTGGTGCAGAGTTCTATAGGGTCTGGAAAGAACTTCCCCAGGCTGGCCCCATGCTCTTCCGCCTGGGTCCTTCTGACACAGCAGATGAATCACTGGGGAAATCTGTGTCCAGAGTGAAACAGTGTCGGGCCCCAATGCACACACCAACTATTGCCTTTCTAGTGTCAGGACCAGATTCTGTGTAAGCAAATGTATATATACACATATGCAGGTATGCCTATGTGAACACACATGTACTCGCTTGTCACGTAGAGTTGGGAAACCCAACAACACTTTAGGGAAAGGGCTGAGTCATCCACAGAGAGCCATCTGCACCTTCCCACTCTGGACCTTTGCCCACACCCTACCTCCGAGTCAGTGTGAACTGGAAACAGAATGTGACCATAGGATATCCTGTGGGAGACCTCATGCTTCCTTGGGTAGATCACCACTGGGACCAAGGGGACACTACCCAGTATGCACCAGGAATTTTTTTCCTGGCCCATGATGTTTATCAAGGTGTGTGTTAAATCTAATTTGCTGACCAGCAGCCACAATTTCAAAAACGTTTACAAAGTATGGATTTCTTCCTTTGCAGTGTTTGAGGCAAGGAGTAGTCTGGACCCATCTTCCCATAGACTCTGACACTATAGCCAGAGCCTGTCCTATGGATCCCTGTGTCCCGTCCCACCCAGCCTGGCTCTCGGTGTTCTGCTACCCCTGGGAAGCTTGCAAGGTTCTGGCCCTGACCTCTGCCTTCCTGGACAAAGTACATTAGAAGTGACAGAAACCAAATTGAGGGATAATGAGCCCTCCCTCTGAGCCATCCTTCTGCCTGTGTGACAATCCATGTAGGGCTCGTATCATCCAACCCATGCCTTGTGGGATCCCCATGTCTGTCACTGCAGCCTGTACTCCCAGAACATGGACGCAGAGGCTGGTCTCTCAAGTCTTTGACAGAGCCCAGGAGAGGATTGGCAGGGTCAAAGCCCCTCTATGGCAGAGTAGACCTTGTGGCCAGCCAGTTTAGTGGCTACTTCTGCAGAGCAGAAGCTTAGCCAGAGGCTGACCTCCTGGCAATGCAGAAGTGGGTAGTTTCACCATGGTGACGCACTGAGAAAAGACAGTGAGCATTTCCTGAAAAGAAGGAGGAGACTGCCCACACTTTATAGTGGCCTTTGACGAAAAATGGATGGAGTTAAAAATCAGGGTACCCTGAGCAGTGGGACTCCTGGGATTGGCTTAGCTCTCTGCCTTTCAGGGCCAGGCAACTCTCAGCAGCCTAGGCTAAAATTTGATCCGGGTCCTAGTCTAGGGTATACCATTCCCTGGAGTCACAGACATGGAAGTCTTGGGCCAGGCTACTCCTAAAGGGCCCCAGCTGGGCAGTGGGAAGGTGTGGAGTGCTCCCCTCAGGGAAGGACAGATATTCCTAGCCATTAAGTCTAATATGTATGTATATATTTACAGAGTGTGGATTTCTTATATATATTTGATCTTGTACATATTGGGAATCAGCTCCTTTGGGCCAGGACCACAGGTTGCAGATGGTGGGTCATAGACTCTAGATTACATGCACAAGGCTGGGAAAACCATGACATTTCAAACTCCTTCCTGGAGCCCTGAATTTTAACGGACTAGGATGGCATGTGGGAGGAAGGACATGAACCCTGTCACACGCACTCAGCTTGGGAACAATGTTTGCCACTTCTGGAACTCAAGAGGGTGGAAATTTAGCTACTGACCTCCAGGGCCTCCCATGGGGGACCTGATCACTCCTGGTAGCATGGGCTCACCAACGGTAGAACATAGCTCCTCTGGACCAGTTCATGACAAGAGCCTAGCTGGTTAACTGGAGTAGTAGGCTTTTGATGGGGCCCTTTGGGGGGAAACTTTGTGGCGCTAAGAAAGCACCCTAATGGGTTGAGAGAGTGGGTCTGTGGATGACCGCAAGGTCACTGAAGCCAAAGTTCAAGGGCAGGAATATGTGTCTCTCTGAGGAAGGTGGATCAGGAAGGTGTGAAGAATGAACGAGCGAGTTGCTTCCAGGAAGCCAGCAGTCTCTATGACAAGGAATTCACCACTCTGAAAAGTCAGGCCATTGTATGCCTGTTCCTCAAAAACTGTTAACAAACCTTGGGACCAGGCTGTTTCCTTATCCCTGGTGCTCCTGATTCATCTGGGCTGGAACACAACAACTATACCCTAAAGGGGAGCCACCTTCCTCCTCAGTGAAGAGAGAGACTGGGCCAGAGGTGCTTAGAGAAATAGCTGATTAGCAGGGTACTAGGAGGAGGTTCACCCTTCATCAGGGTCCTTGAACAAGCCCCTCCATCACACTCCTCAGTCCCCAGGAAAGAACAGATGGGAGATAATTTGTAGCGTAGCACGGGATGTGCTTCAGAAGTCCTTACTCCTACTGAGGGTCCTGATGAGATCTCTGCCCTCTACCACCTGCCCACCCACAGGCCCTCCGGACCCTGGTGCGTCCCAGCCCCTGCTCACCTGGTTGCTGCTGCCTCTGCTCCTCCTCCTGTTCTTCCTTGCAGCCTACTTCTTCAGGTAGGAGTGTCCCCAGGCACTGACGTGCTCTAACCAGCTCCTATGAGGAAATGAGTGTGCTGGAGGCTGGGGGTGTGGGCCCAAACAGCTCAGACACCGGCTGGCCAGGCCTGAGCTGCACACAGCTCAGCCATGAGCAGCAGAAAGAACTTTTCCCGGCTCACCTGGTGGGTATCACCACACTCAGGGCTTGGGGGTTCCCGCGGTGCTGAGACCTAACACATCTTGTGCCTCTAAGGTTCAGGAAGCAGAGGAAGGCCGTGGTCAGCAGCAACGACAAGAAGATGCCTAACGGGATCCTAGAAGAGCAAGGTATTGTACACTGGGTCTCGGTACCGGAGACAGGCGTTGGGCTGTCACTCAAGCTTGCCTCCCTCTCCAGTTCTTCCTGGGCTCATGCTGCCGCTTGCTAGTAACACAGAATCTCTGTTTCAGAACTTAGAGTGAGAGGTCGTTTTCCCTGAGAGGAGAGCGGATGTCTGAGACATTTCAGTTTGTGGGTTTTCTTTTTTTTTCTTAAAGAGACCACTCATATCCTGTCAGTATTGTAGGGCTTTGCCAAGTAACATTTCTCACTGGGGCCTTTGAAATCATCCTGCGATAAGGTTCTAACTCATGATGAGAAGTGTTCAGATGTCACGGGACTACATCAGGATCAAGCTGGAAAGGGCACCGCTCTGCCAAGGCTGTTCACTCTTGAGAAGGAGCGTCAGTTAGGGGACATGCCTAACTTAGATTCCAGCTGTGTTCTAACTTGTAAATGTGGCTTATAAAAGCTTGTTTTTCTTTCTCTGTGTTTCAATGGTAAGACAAAGCAAAGGTTTTAAACATGCAGGTTCTAGCTGAGTGGGGGTGGCAGTGACTTGTAATCTCAGTATTCAAAGGCACTTGTTGAGGCAGAGGCAATACAGGTCCAAGGCCCTACTAAGCTATATAACAAGATCCCTTTTAGCTGGGCAGAGGTGGCACATACCTTTAATCCCAGCACTTGGGAGGCAGAGGCAGGTGGATTTCTGAGTTTGAGGCGAGCCTGATCTACAGAATGAGTTCCAGGACAGCCAGAGCTACACAGAGAAACCCTGTCTAGAAAAGCTCCCCTCCCCCCAACCAAAAAACAAAAACAAACAAACAAAAAAAAACTGAAGAGCCATCTTCAAATGACCAAGGGACCTAAGGATACATCTCAGTGGCATAGTACTTCCCCAGTGTAAGCCAAGTCTCTGGTTTTTAGTGACGATTAAAAACACAAAACACTGACTCACAACAGTGGTTCCAGCTTTCTGTTATAACTTCCTACAGAGCTTTGCCTGCCTTGACGTAACATGCATGCCATCAGAACTCAAGTGACACTTTAGAACTCCCCTAAGGTAGTAAAGGAACTAACATAACCCCACAGATGGGAAGAATATGAGCAAGAGAGGACTCAGCTGAGCTGTAGCATTGCAGGGCTTGGGGGACCTACACGTCTGCATAGACCATCATACGGCTCCAGTGCATCTCCATTTTGCATCCTGCCCTTCTTATCTCCCCACACATTCCAGAAGCCAGTGCAAAGGAAACTGTGTGGCCAGGAAAGGTAAGAAGCCCCACAGGCTTCTACCAGCTTACCTAGCTGCAGTCGAATGGTATCTCAGAGCAAAGTCTCAGTGAGCTCTGCAGATGGGACATGGCCTTTTGCAAAGGTGACAGCTGACTTGGTCTACTGACCTTATCAAGCCAGCTCCTCTGTGAAGAGAAACGCTGATCCCTAGCACTGCTTACACTGCACTCTGAGCTTGCGTGGGGGGGGTGCCACATGGGGGGCTAGTCAAACACCCTCACCCTACAGCCCACCCTCTCCTTTGTAGTCTCCCCTCTTCCCCTGCCTCAAAGATGGTTTGTTTCTTTGCATTGTAATGCATGAGATTTAAGGAAGCAGGTCTGTGTGTTGCTAAGAAGGAAAGGCTGCAAGACAGAGATCCTGGCAGACCCCCATCTACTCTGAGCTTATACTCAGAGCCCTGTGACTACTCTTTGCTGGACCTGGTTGCAGCATGAAGCTGACGTGGCCCTTGTGTGGAAGGAACATAAGCTAGAGGGAAGGCTGAGTGGTGGGTGAGCTCGCAAGCAAGATCAAGAATACGGTGTCTATGATGGACAGGAACGCTGCCATCACTTGCTGAAAGTAGGGTGTGTTGAGAAGCAGATGTTTGATTCAGTTGCTCAGGGCTGGGTTAGCCCCAGGGTGAGTGTTTTGAGAGGATTGGTCCCCTCCCACTGTACAGATCCATTAGGAATGCTGTCAGACCATCTGAGGGATGAGTCAGCCATGGGCAATGGAACTAAGTGGCTTCTCTGTTGCTCCTGGCCCTACAGAGCAGCAGAGAGTGATGCTGCTGAGCAGATCTCCATCAGGTCCCAAGAAGTACTTCCCCATTCCCGTGGAGCACCTGGAGGAGGAGATCCGGGTGAGATCTGCGGACGACTGCAAGCGATTCCGAGAGGAGTTCAATGTGAGTGTCCCAGGTCTCAGTCATCGAGAGGAACAGCAGGACAGTCAGAGCCAGTAGTCCTAGGGACTTGGGGACTTTGTGTCACATGTGATGCTGCTCAGAAGTAGGGTCCGGAGAGCCCAGTCACTAGTGCGGTGCCCCTCCCTGGTGTTCCTTGTTCTTTATGAAGTGAGATGGTTGAGCCTGATGCTCCTGGGGGTTGCTGCCAGCTCTATTATTGGGTACCATGGTATGACAGCAGCAGTGATAAACACATTATTCTACCACGTGGTGTGGCATGCAGGTGGCAGCTTTATGCTGAAGGCTACAGAAAGCCTCCCACAGAGCATCTTGTCATGATCCCTAAGAGGTCCAGCCTCTAATCAGACCAGCACTGGTCCCTCTGAGCAACCATCACGGCCCAGTGCAGTGATTATGGAGACTGTCTGCGGAGGACACTAGCTCACGTTCAGTGTGTGTGAGTCTCTGTTATACAGGATGAATCACTCCCACTCCCTCTGAGGAGCAGAAGCCTCACTGAGACATGCCTCTGCCCACTGACAGCCTCCGTAGTCATTCCCAGAACTCTCAACTCAAGACACAGTACAGATTGGTCACCTAACCCTTAGAGTTTTTCATTTCCTTTTTTTATTTTAAGTTTTATTGTATATGTATGTGTGAGTACTTCATATATGCATGCGCACCACATGTGCGCAGTGCCAGAAGAGGCCATCAGATCCCCTAGACCTGCAGTTACAGGTGGTTGTAAGCCACCAAGTAGGCTCTGAGAACTGAACCCAGGTCCTCTCCAAGAGCAGAAAGAGCTCTTAATCTCTCAGCCACCTTGCCAGCCCCCAAGTTGTGGATTGTTTAATGACTGTCAGATGGGTAGGCATGAAGTGCTATTTTGAACACAGAGCCCCATACTGTTGGTGTTCTGAGGGGGCTTGTTCAAGTCTTCACCCTGTATGCAGGGCTAGGAGCTGAATGTTGGACCTGAGCAAGAGTGGGTGACCCTGGATGGCTGCCTTGGCCTGGCTCTGTCATAACAGCCTTTGTACTCCAGGTCACTTCCAACAACAGTGTCTGGGGATGGAGGCTCTATGGGCAGCACAAATGTGAGCCTCCCAGATGATGAATTTTTTTTAAAAAGTGGCGTGTGGTTGTTTGTAGAGAGGGAGGCAACAGCACAGAGATGCCTGAGAGGGCATGAGAAGTCTATCGTGGGCTTCACTGCGCTTTACGCACTTTTCGGCCTTATACCTTCCTCTTTAGCTTGCTTCCCTTTTTCTTGCTGCCAAATGTGTTTTCCTCTTTTTTTTTTTCTCTCTCTGAATTAGGTCATACTGAAAGACAGCACCAAACACTTTGCAAACTTACAGCTTAACACCAGAAGTTAATTCTCCAGTTTTAAAATAGCTGTCGCTCACATTGCTGGTAGGAGCTTGTCCCTCCCTGTGTCTCCCACTTCCCCTTCCAGTTCTGCTGTCATATGTGGGGTGCCAGTGACTAGGCGGCTAATGGAGGGTCTTGGAGTAGGCCAGGGGCAGGATGAGACAGGTAAGGGGGACTTGGCTCAGGTGCAGAATTCAAGAAGACTGGAAAAGCACAGTAGGCAAGCCAGGCCCTGGTTCAACAGCTTATTTAAAATATCAAAACAAAGGCAAACGATGGTGAAGGGAATAGATTGGTAACTATCAAGAGAGAACCATGTCTGTGTATCTCCCTGCTGCCCGGGGCTCTGTGGGTTGTAGTGAGCTGTTATTGAACAGTTTGACGTTTTTCACTGTTATGAATTTTAAACACTAAGTTAGCTTTTTAGAAAGGATGTGACTGATGATGAGATGGCTCAACAGGTAAAGGCACTGGCCGCCAAGCCTGACAACCCCGAAGTTCAATCCCTGAAACCCTCATCACGGAAGGACAGAGCTGTTTCTTGAAAATTGGCCTCAGATCACCGCATTCATGGTGTGGCATGCATGTGTGCACACAGGCATGTACACACAAGCAAGTAATCGTTATCTAAATTTTAAGAAGAAAACATATGATAGAAAAGATGGTGCCTCAGAGGCTTTTTTTTTTTTCTGGAGCCCCTATAAATTTTATACTGGAAGAAAATGATTCCTTGTCATGTCCCTCCCACCCTGCCTCTGTGTGGCTCTCAGTTATGCCGAGTCCTGCTGCCTGTAGAGCTACAGTGTGGGGTAAGAGTGCATGCAGCCTGCCTCCTCTCTCCAATGAGGAACTGAGTCCACCCATGGCCACACTCCTACGACATCCTTCTCCTGTCCAAATCAGCCAAGCTAGCTCTCAGAGAACACATTTAAGTTTCCTTCCCCTCCCTTTCTCTGGTATGATACCCTCTCGTGAAGGACATGGGGAGAAGTCTCAAAGTGTATTTGGGCATTCCTGTACTGTCAAGCCTAGGCTGAGGTGGCCATGAACTTGAGGATGAGAAAGGTTTTGGCATTAAGGTTATCAGGCGAATGGGATGAGTGTTGGAACCGGTTTGTCTGTGTACTATCCTGACCCGGAAGATTCCGGCCATTCCCTTAACCTCTGCCTCAGTTTCTTCACCTGTGAAGTAGGGATTTTTCCCTGCCCTGTGGGGCTTTGATAACACTTAAACCAATAAATAACAGGTAGCTATCTGTTGATAAGATGCTATCTGCCAGCTCCTCCTGGAATGGTAGTTCTTTATCCTGTTTCCAGTTCCTGACTTCAGGCCCAGAAAAAGAGACCCCTGTGCAGTGAAAACCTCTCTCTGGTGAGAGTCTTCCCCAGCTCTGACCCAGCAGGCTGTATCAAGCCACCGGCCCAGGACCTTCCCTATGATACAGTAGTAATACATACAGAGGGAGTTGTTTGTTTACAGAAGTCCCAGCAAACCAGAGCTGTCCAATGTCCTCTGAGTCTCAATGGAACAAACTAGATCTCCTAGAGTGTACACAAAGAGTCACCGCTGGCTAATCATCCCTAAGCTCTCTTACTTTTCCGAGGCTACCAAGCAGCTGAGAAATCTGAGGAACTCGGTAGTCTGACAGCAAGAAAACAAGCTAGGCCCAATCTGTGCAGGGAACTTTTCAACTTGCTTGGGTCTGGAGTTATGTATGGGGGACACAGAGAACTCTGCCCACTTCCCCAGTCCTATCCTCCAGGATCCTGGCAGGGCAGGGTGTACCACCGCATCTCTATGGCCCACATCTCAGAGGCACACAGCTGTGGAAGGGTGGCCGGAGCCTGCTTCCTCTTTGTACTCAGGCTCCAGCTGGCCATCACGTTGCTGCTACCTTGCCTTCCTTTGATTTATCCAGTTTGTTGTTTTTAATAAGCCTTATTTTTAGAGCAGTTCCAAGTATGCAGAAAAAAAAATCACTTGCATGCTGGAGTGTTCCCATGAACTCCATCTCTCCCCTGGAGCATGTTCCTCTGTCATGGGCCCTATACAGGGGAGTGATTCATGTACTCTAATTAATAATTGCTTTGGGCAGTGTTATCGCTGAGCCCCTAGGATCTGATCATTCTTGAGGTTTGCCAGATGCACAGTTTCGTGTGCCACAGTGACAGTAACATGCCTGGTGTTTGCATTCTGGGTAGAGCTTTCTGAGAAGGTCCTGAGATGTCACCACAAATTCCGTGTCCACTCAAGGCCAAGGGGTAGTGCCAAGCCAGCTCTGGTGGTCAGTCTGAGTTCAAAGAACCTTGGTGTTCATAGCTAGGGACAAGGTTGAGAACTCCTCATTGGTATTGCTAGGGTGACTCCCTAGACATTGGCCCAGGCAGAGCCTCTGCCTGTGGCTATGAGATGTGGTGGACCCAGAGCAGAGGAGAGAGGTGTTCTACAGCCTCCTGATGTCAGCCCTTGTGGGAACTGAGTTGGCCACTGAAGAAGCTCCTGTCTGCTAGAGGGAGGTCAATGCCTGGACATAAAATGAGAACAATCTCAGGACATCATGGATGCCATCTGAGGCTTCTCTATGAAGCCAGACCCCAACTCCCAGGGCCCTAAAGTGGGACACAGAGAGCAAGAAGGCCCTCATGTTTCCCTGTGCTTTCAGGCTATATTACTAAGGTCTATCTTTTCAGTCAAGTGATGCCGGGCACAGTTCTAACACTCTTCATTTGGTCTGGTCTCATGTCATCTGATCACAGGCTAGTTGTAGGGGAAGCCATGTATTTTCTCTGTGCTTGACACATCACACGCATGTCTTCCTTGGTGCCCAATGGTCCTAGATCCAACCAGAGGCAGGTTTAATGTTGAAGGGCATGATTTGAAGTTCAAGTTGCTCTTTACCCTGGCTTGTTTGAGCCCAAAGAGGAGGAGCCCAGAAGCAAGCCAACAGCAAACAGCTGGAGGGAACCAAATATGAGAGGCAGGTGGCTTCTGTGGTAGAAGGAAGTCAAAACCCACGTGTCCACTTTACTCCCAGATGTGACGATTCTCAGTTTTAGCATCGTGGCAAAGTGAAACTTCTGTTTCACACTGGTACTCCTAGGCTGGGGCCAGCAAGATTCAGTCATGAATAGGGTACATCTTAAGCCACAAAGATTCCAGAACTCCTAGGGGTCCTAGGGGGCTAGGAGAATCAGCATTCCTATGGAGCTTCGGAGCCTGAACCTGCTGACCACAGAGACAGCTGAGTCCTGGATATGGTGAGGGCTATGTCTCCAGTCACTCTCCAGGATCCTGCTTCTTCCTGAAGCTCAGTCCAGAGGTCTCAGTACTTTCTTCTTGGTAGTCTTTGCTCCTCTGTCTCATGCATCAGCACTCCTTTGGGAATCAGTTCACCTGTACCCAAGGAGTCTCTGCCTGGGCCAAGACCTGTGTAGACTGGGGCATGATAATCTGTGTTTTGAATGAGTTCCTGACCTCACAAAGTTTAGGATCTAGACAGAAGACCCCGAAGAAAGCCCATCTTTGTGTATCATTCATTGTCTCCCGAGTGTCTAGTGTGGGACCTGAAGACACACATGGACCATGAAAGGATGGTAGTATTAATTCCTGGGCTTGTTAGCAAAGCTGATGGGAACCTGGATTCAGATTCATTAGTGTTCAACCAACTCTCTGTTTCTTTCCAGTCACTGCCGTCTGGACACATACAAGGAACCTTTGAACTAGCAAATAAAGAAGAAAACAGAGAAAAAAACAGATACCCCAACATTCTGCCCAGTAAGACATGTAGTTGTTGTTGTCTTTTATTGTTTGTTTTTGCGTGATCTGTGACATGTGGGTTTCCCTTGGCACTGCTTTAGAGCTTGTTGGTGATTATGTTGTGACTGTTCAGTACATGTCCCAGGGAATCCAGAGCCACACTGCCTGAGTGACTGAGTGCCCATTTCCCTGCACAGGGTTTGGGCATCTTTGCTGCTGCCGGCCACTCTGGTTGCTAAGCATACAGGAAGCAAGCTGGGCAAGAACACTTCTCACAGACTTAAGCGCCAGCAGGCAAGGCCTCCCCTGCCAGATTCAGTCCTGAGTACCAGTCTAGGCCTGTTGGTGGCCTTGAGCAGTACTTTTCTTCATAGCTAGTGTTTCATTAAACCAGGAACAAATCCTCAATGAGATTTATGGTCCAGAACCAAAGACCAAGATGGTAGAATGAAAAGCCCACATGGGTTTGGCACCCTTGAGGCGATAACCAAACCCAATTTTAACTTCAGCAGGAAACAGCCACCCTGAGCTGGGGAGTGTGGTTACCAAGGAAATGTCAGAGTTAGGGTGAAGGCTGCTGTGGTCTGGGCATCTTGTGACCTGCTGTTGCTGGCTGAGTCTAGGCCTGGGGTGCCTGTCTCACTGCCAGGGCAAACCTTGCATGTTCCCAGCCGACTTTTTAAAAGCTGGCACAGGAGGGTTGCGACACCCTGCCAAGCCCACAGCCCTCTTCATCCTCCGAACCACAGAGTCATCCTTCAAGCCCACAGAAGAGCAGCCTCAGCTCCACTAAGCTCTGGCTTGAATCCTGAACAGAGGCCTCCTACTGATCCCAGAGACCTTTGCTCTTAAGGAATGCCTGGTGGAGTCAGAAAGCAGGCTTCAGTCTACTTCAGTGTGTGGCCTCAGTCAACTTCAGTGTGTACATGGAGCTGTGAGCTGCCTATTATATGATCCTAAATTTCTAGCACTTTCTGGAAGCAGTTCTTCCCTGCCGTTCATGTATAAGTGATTTTTTTGTAAAGGCCACCAAGATTCTAGGATCCAACTAAACCTAGAGTAATTAACTAATGGGTTTTTGTTTGTCAGGACCAAGGGAGGAGTGCCAGACTTTGAGGGTGGTTTGTCCCAAGTTTAGACTCTGGACACAGTAGCTTTACTGCTGGGTGGGTTGTGGAGATCCAAGGAAGCTACTGCCGTGGTTCAATAGCTCAAAGAGCAAAAAGATGTCTGGGCTCTTCAGAGAAATTTATGTCAACTGATAATCGTGATTCTCAAAGATCCCTTTTGACTTCTAATTTAATACTTCACCTTCTTTGATGAATTTAATTTATGCCTTGGTTTGGCCCTCATGTGTTTATTTCCACCTTAGGGCCAAAGACATTCAGGGCATCTTGCCTAACTTTCTCTCTTTATCATTAAACCTACTATTCCCTAAAGCTCATACCCAAAGTCTTAACCAAGAATTGGTAGCAATTCATGCTTGGAATCCTAGCAGCCTCTAGGCTGTGGCAGAAGGCTCTCCAGATAGAGACCAGCCTGGTATACATGGCAAGCAAGCCCCTGTGCCAGAATCGGGGAAGGGAAATGACAGGAATGAGAAAGGGGGAGAAAAGAAAGGAGAGAAAGACTGAGACAGAGACAGACAGAAAAAGAGCCAGAGAGCCAGAGAGGGCAGTGCTAGTTCCTGGTGAGAGCTCCGGAACAGAACTCATGACTAAGCTCCTGCAACAGGCACAGGTGGGGTGCTCAGCTCACCAAGGAATTGCTCTAGCACAGGCTAGATGCCTTCCAAAACCTTCCTGCTATACACGAGCCTGGGTTGGATGACAGAAGGAAACCAGCCTGCCCTCTCCCCTATGAAAGGGTGGCAGCAGTCTAAAGAGTCCTGCTCAATGCCCCCCATAAGTTCACCTGTTCCTGTCCCAGGGTTGAGGGTCAGCCTTATCCCTCCCTATCCAGGAGTAACACCTGACTTGGGGTGTTGACATTTCTCCAGGACTGTGGGTACCTGGTGTGTCACGGGGGGAGTGGGCTGTCCCCTTTTTTTTTTTTTTTTTTTTTTTTTTTTTTTTTTGAGTTTTCTATGGCATGGAATCATGCCTGTTGAGGACCAAGAGTAGCATCCAGTTAAGGAGAGACTTTGTTATGTTGGAGGTGTTGGTCCTGCTGAAGCAATACAATGGGCTGAATGTCATTAGGACCCAGATTAGGATCAGCAAGGTGGGCTGGGAGGACCTAGTGCCCATAGCTCCAGGTGCCCCCTGCCCTTCCTAGTACACCCCAAGCCAGGACAGACTTAACAGGTTCAAAGATGCCCTGGGACTGAAATGCAATGTTGACTTAGCCTGAGATTCCCAAAGATTGGGTCACTCTGTGTCCAAAAGGCTGAGAGCCTGTGGGGATTCTCTATGGCCAGCAGCCCGATGGCCCTCTGCTGGGAGGTTGCCACTGCTAGTAATTTTAGAAAGTAGTGTTTTGACAACAAAGCGTGACTCTTTAGAATGTAGACTCAGGAATCTGTTAGAAGATGTGAAGGTCCAAGGCCATACAGGTGCCATTTTGCCCTGTGTTTTCATAACTGTCCCACGGTGTAAGTCATTCTAAAATCTCTTCAGCCAGAGTGACATGTGACACAGCTTGAGCCCCTAAACAGGAGTGTGTTGATATGTGGCAGTGGATTTGGTTTGTCATCCTTGTCAGCATGTGTGGGCTAGTAAGTGTCCCCAGAGATGTGCCATCCCCTCCTCTGCCCAGAGTCGGACAGATGAAGCTCAGCAATGAAACTCAGAGATAACACGCGACAGCTCAGCCATTAGCCGTCTATGTAAAAAGGGCCACCACAGCCAAGGCCCAATCTAGCCTGGAACTCTCAATCCTCCTTTCTCAGCCTCCTCAGTGCGGGGACTACAGACCTTTCCACACCAGCCACCTTTTACACAATCTGTTGATGCTGTGATACCGCAGCAAGTTCTGTGGAACACAGGCCCATGGAGGAACAGGGTCATGATTATAGTGCGGCCCTGACTACAGCTCCCTGATATGCAGTATATCACAATACCCCACACCCCACACCCAACACCACATATTACCGTCCCACAGACGCCATGAACTGTTGTTGTCCACTATAACACATATGACACCACATACCACATGTACACATTGTACCATATACCACACATAATAAACTCACAATCAGCATGTCCTACCATATAACACATACTTAACACACTCAAGCATAGGTACGTACCATGCATGTATAATATAAAATATCACAAAAATACACAAACCACACACATACAGCAGATTTAATTCTCAACACACTTACCCCCCCCCAACACACACACACATGTGGCTTCCTTCCAACTCTGAAAAATGCCCTAGGGAGCCAGCTAGACTCCCACAGTCAATGGTCTAATATGGACAAACCCAGCTACCCTCCAACACTGGGGCAGAGGGTGAAGGATGGATATTGGAGTTCAGAGTTCCAAACCCTTTACCCACATGTCCTCTGGAAGCCGGAATGAAAAGACCTAATTATGTATCCTGAGGTCCCTTGGGTGAACCTGCAGTTGTTAATGTTTGGACCCACTGTGAGAACATGATCATTACACTTGCTGCTGGCTGTTTGTATGATCATGGGGCTTCCTCTTTTCCTCCCCTAGCTGAGGTGCAAGTGAACCATGCAGGGCTCAACAAGGCAGGAGCACCCTACCCTGACCTCAAGGGGAGGCCTGGTTACATTCTTCCAGTAACTGACTCTTAGGGCTTCTGTTGCTCCTTGTTCTAACATCGCAGGGTTTTTTTTCTTCTTCTTCTTCTTTCCCCAGATGATCATTGCAGAGTGATTTTGAGCCAAGTGGATGGAATCCCCTGCTCTGACTACATCAATGCTTCCTACATAGATGTAAGTTGACTGACTTCTTTCCCCTGGCTTAGCATGAAACCGACGCCGGGCATTCAGGGGCTGAGTCTAAACTGTGATGTGTAGGTGCCCACTGCTCTGATCTTAAGCACTTGTGGTCACCCTGAGAGCATGAGGCCA